>OMNM01048445.1:0-10140 GCA_900302745.1 Parablennius parvicornis
AATCTGACTTTCTGGAAGCTTCACAGAGCCGCCACTTCTGGCATGGAAAACTGTGATCACTATCCCATTTTATGTTAAACAGCATATATACAGAGAATGTAAGATGAACATTTTCAATAGTAACAGCAGTACAATGACTAAAATAACGCCACGTGCATGCACATCAGTCTCTCTTTAAATGTGCTTACCTTTGCAGCCCTCTTCTCTTTGGACTTCCTGAAGTAGAGCGCCGGCAGGCCCAGTTCAGACGCAGCGATCCACTGTAGAGCCACTCTGAGCTCCGAGTCCACACACTCTTGCTCCAGTTCGCAGTTCACCACCAACAGTTCCCTGAGGTTACTCCCGCCGCCTGCTGCCCTCGCTGATCCGCTCTCTGAAACTTCAATGTTGACAGGACATACTGTTCTTAACACATATCAGTATTTCTTGTGGTGTTCACCTCACCCTCAAAATGATTCTGGTCACATCGCAAGCTATTCCTTCTTTTCTGCACACTTGCCGTGACATGCTAAGTCGTTTCATGCAGTCACACAGCAAATTCAACTGCAGCACATGAAAATCAATCTAATCTCAAGAAAAACCTCATTGTAGTACAAGTCAGACAAGAACGATTGAACTTCTTGTAGATGCAGTTTTAGAATTATGGACCCTTTTATTTTTATGACCATCAGAAGATCTAACCATCTGTAATTAAGTTCATCATTTTCATCAGGGATTAATCACCATCTCCTGAACCTCAAATTAGAACGCGCTGTCAGTATCAAGGGCTCGGGGTGAGAAATAAGATATTAAAACAGACTCAGGTGAATGTTTAACAAATGGGAAACATGTAAATTCATGATGACACTTACCTAAGACATTCTCCTTGGTTTGTGCCAGGTTAGTGTTTTCCTCACTATGAGAAAAGACATAACATAAAAACATAAAAACGGTAACATAAATGATCACTTTCAGGGTTGTTCAATCAAACAATCTTAGTTATTTAAGTGTATACACTTTTGTTGAGCATCATAAAATGTGTGGCAGCTGCAAAAACTGTTGGGCAACATTTTGTAATCTGTATACACAAAATAACCAGTAATCATAGGAGCCAACTTTTGAATTCTGTTCAGATTGTAGATGTATTCACTTCAACAGAACAGGCCCGCACAAAAGAAAGGTATCCATAAGAGTGAGCTGAAAGGTTACAGCCATGCAACTAGTATCAGCCACTGACCTGAAAAGGAAGATATAGTCTCTTCTGAATGAATCTAAAGTATCAGCACTGTTCCAAGGACACAGCCACAGGCCTTTGAAAAGGTTTGTTCATTCAAAGGTTGTCCTGCTTTAACCTCTAAGCTAGTGATTCCCAACATTTGTTCTATGGAGTCCCTCAAGAATGCCTCAAAGAAAATGTGTAGACCTTGTTTCCTATCTCTTATTTGCATAAACATTACAATTAAAACCTAATCTGATTGGAAACACCCGCTCAGCAACATACAAAAACAGTAGCCTTTCTAGATTTTAGAAAGAGTCTTATTATGGTGTCATATTTTTATAAACTGAGAGCAAACAAAGCCTCGGCCCCTCCAGTGGTTCAGAAGACACAGGACAGATTTCAAAGATAACGGTTGGGAAGCAGATCACACGATTTAGCTCTTCATTGAGACTGTGATTTATTTTCCAGTAATCACAACATATTTAAATGTTTTCCTGAACAATTTTCACACATACAGTATATGTTTGGACAGACAATCACAGTCGGCTGTAATGTTGAACCATTCCTTTTATGTCAATACGTACGAGCTGTGTCAATTTATCATATTGAATTGATTGTAATTACTATTTGAAATATCATTACACACAGAACACTGACATAAAAAATAGTACGACAGCCTCTTGACAGTGAAGTATACCTTATTACTGTGCTCTGACTGGGCACATCAGAAAAAGTATCCAGGTCTGCCAGGCCGAGGCTGGATGTGCTGCTCGTCCCATTCCTGTAAATCAATTCAACAATAAAGAAAGGAAGAATAAAATAAAATAAATAATGAAATAAATAAATGAATAGCATCCACTTTTACGATGTTTTGAGATACCCAACATGACCAGTGACGTGTGGAAAAGAACAATAACCAAGCTCAGCAATGCAGGCCATGTTTGTTAGCTGGTGATTAACATATAAATAGCAGCTGCAGCAGAATTGGACGCTGAGGCTGGAAGAGCTGGTGATTTCTGTCTGGCAGCAGGCCTGCCTGAGTGCGTGGATGAGGAGATCTGGAGACAGTTCAGGTGAGTAGGAGTGGACAGGCAAGGCTGGCAGCCATGCCCTCGTGTCACAGCATGGATCAGGGATGAGGTGGAGTTCAAGTAAGCAGGTAGATGGACAGAGAGGCTGTGAGGAGCAGCAAGTGTTATGGTGTCACACAGAACTAGAATTGTTGCTCAACTGAACAGGTCAAACCTTTCAGCTTCAAGTCTCTTCTACAATCCACAAATGAAATGCATTTCTAAATGTAATTTAAGATCTTCACTTGGCATTTGTACTATTATTTTTAGACACTGTGTTACTGTGGCATATAGTATTTAATGCAATAAAGAACAGTTTGTGTATTTGAACTTGATTTGATGAAGCAGAGAATAATGTGGAAATGTTTCAAGCTTATCTTTTAGTGTGCTTCTGGCGGGGTTTAGCCCTGTATGACTTAGTGGAGTGTGCTCTCTGCCATACACTGCTTCAGCTGGTGCGGATATTGCGATAGCAGGGAGTAAATTGGCGTCGGCACAGGAGAACACAGGTGTCAGTAGCGATGGGCCAATGAGAGTGGGGTGAGGGTGGGAATAGCAGCGTTTGGAGCAGTATCAAGGAGCAACGGTTACTGACCCCTCGCTCAGCTGGATAAAACTACTGGTCTCCTCGTGGGGGTCATCTTCGGGGGTTATATGAGACCAGCTCCCCATGCTCTCTTCACTGCTAGCACTCATAGAACGCTTGTCCCGCTTCACTACAGCAGCCACCGCCGCGGCGGGCCTGTCCCTCTCACTGCTGGGGAGAGCAAACCGCATGATGGGGGGGGGTGACCATCCAGTGATTGTGCACAAGTTCTGCTGCAACGTGTGGCTAGCTGAGGCGCTTATTCCTTCACTTCTCTTTTTGTCATTAATGTCTGAAAACACTTAAGATGTATTGGTATGAAAAACTGTATTCATTTTAAGAAAGCAATAGTAAACATAGTTATTAATAGTATGCTATTAAACTTTAAGAATTGGTTTGACATATCACGCTTCAATACCTTGTCTTTCTCTCGTAGACAGCAATTTAAGGTCACAGTTCCTGTTTGCACTCACCAGCTCAAGTTGAAATTAAAACATTGTTTTCATATCAACTAAAATTGAAAATAATTTACACAAAGGTTTCCAGATGTTAATGTGGTGTATGGTTAATAGTAATTATTTTCTGTAAGTAAACACGTTTTAAATGCGGTACTGAGACTATTTCTGCAGTGAATGAGATATATCTTTAATTACTTTCTTTAAAAATTCGAAACACTACCAAGCACATGGAAAAGCTAATTCATTAAATCATCACTAATGCAGCAGCAAACAGCAGCTCCCACAGGCACCGTTTGGATTCACAGTGTCTTCAAGGGAACTGATGAAATTAAGCCATAATCAGATGATTGAGGGCTGCCATCCCCAACAATTCTGGAGGGAAATCAGGTTTCATTGACTAGGCGAGCGGTTGAAATCCACTCAAGGGAAAAACAGATGCACTCCAGTTGTTTTTGGATTACATGTATCACGAAGTGAAAAGAAGCATGTCTTGCGCCTCTCCAGTGGCTTCGGAGACTGGGAGACTTGCAGCTTTTCCCGAAACCTCTTTTGGCTTATTATGACAAACACATTTAATTTGAATAGAGGAGTTTTACTCTTCTTTATTTCTCTGGCACATTTGTATGACCTTAGGGACAGACTATTCTATGTTTTTTCTGTGAATGACCACTTAAGACATTATAAATTGCTGTTTACACCCCATTTGGCAGTGAAACCCACAAATATTTATTATTGAATTTTTGTCACAGCAATCTGAAGGCCTATTTGAGTTTTGTGGCTTTAGTGGCTGTATCCATATTTGAGTGAAATTAGCTGCTCTATGGCCTCTTAGTGGATAAAAGATAAAGCCACTAAAAGCTTTCTGCACACACAGTTCATCACTGAGACAGTGTGAGTCACAAACCAGCTCAAGATTTGTCAAACCTTAAGCATTGCTAAAATAAAATATTCTGTTAGTAAATACATTCGCTGTGTACCTGCCATGCTTTGATCAAATTCTAAGCTGTCGACATGAATTTGTTTAGTACTGTTTTTTGCACCACTTTGATGTTTATTCTAAAAATAGGTTTGTGATAATTTATTTCTTGTTCCTAAGGCAATATTACCATCACCTGAATGTTGATTTTGGCAATACAAACCTTTTTGTCTGACGTACTGTGACGATTAAGGCCCCTCCATGCGTTCCGCATTGCATGTCTGCAGACTGTATGTGTACACGATTGTGTCCATACTACACTCTTTGCTCACTTCCATGTAAGTTCTATAATGTCACGATCCCGAAAATATCTAAATTTCTGGTTGTGGCGTTCTATTCCTTTCTTAAAGCAGTTTATGTTTCACTCCAGGAGTTTTGAGTCATTTGGCTGTCTTTATATGTTTTTAAATTGTGATTGTTCAGACGGGGAGACGGAGGATCTCCTCACACAAGCGCCCAGTAGGCTCTGGTGCATGCACAGTTGGCGTGCAAAAGTTGCACGGTCGACCGCAGAGGGGTCAGACAGGGGCGGATTATCCGCACAGAGGTGGATGACGATTTTGACGTCAAGCATACTCTGCGCACACGCGGACACGGAAAGCATGGAAGAGCCGTTATACAGAAAGACTGTTAACAGTTCATACCTGCTGCAGTTGGCAGTTACTCTCTCTGTATGTTTGGTAGCTGTCACGTCTGAGGATGTTTCCTGATCTCTCCCTCCTGTCCTTTCCGGGGTCCTTGGGGCCTCTTCATCCCTGTGGTCTGTCTCAATGTGGATCAGTGGTACATCCCTGGGACCCCTCAAACAAGGAGCATTGCTATCACAGGACCCAGACCCAACTCCTGCGCCAGGTTGCTCCTGGCTGGACCTACTCCGACTGCAACTTAAATGAGATTGTTTAAATCCTCTCCTTCGTTCGCCAACAGGCATGTGCTGCTGTGAATGCAACCCAGGCATATGCTGCCCAGCTGCATCTTGCTGTGTTCCACGTGCACATTTACTGATGTCCACAATATCAGCTGCCAGGCGATTGGCAAATTGCTGCACGTGAGGCTGAGATTCACCTGCAGCCTCTAACTCAATACTGTCTTCTGGATCAGCTATGATCTTGTTTTTTCTCATCAAGGATTCTATGGAGCTTGACCAGGTCTCATGTATCAGCATATCTGTGATCTGGTCAGTCTTACCCCTTTGGTAGAGGCAGGTGTCTGACTTGCACAGCCCTGTTGCTGACACTGAACTGGTGGGGTAGATATTCAACGTGTCTCCATGCACATTGCGAGCAAAGCCATCGAAAGAATTGGCTTTAATAGGAGAGTTGACGGTCAGTCTTGAGTCTGAGGAGCGTCGATCTGGAACTGAGGATTGACGTATACAGAAGGGTGTTCTCGGGGAAGGCGGGAACAGGCTGTTGCTCCACTCTTTAGTCTTGGCAATGCCATAATCTTTGTTTTCCTTGTCCATATCCTTAAGCATAAACCTGTAGAACTCCTCTGTGATGCTCTCTGTGCTTGACTGCTTAGACAGGCAGGATGTGGCCCTGACATTGAGGTGACCGTTTTTCTTTGATGAAGCCTGTTGAACAGCTGCAGCCAGGATGCTGCTGGCATTCTTCCCTGCGTAATAGTCCAGCAGAAGGTCGAAGCCTCTACCCTCAGTCTCCATCTGGTTGACCATGAATCGTGAGAATTCATCTGTAATGCTCTCACAGCTGGACTGTTTGGAGATGGAGCTCCCGCGACTCAAGTTCTGGCCTAAACGACTACCGGGGCCCAAAGTGTTGAGTGTTCCTGAGGGGTCTGCATCTTCTTCTGGGATACTCTCATAACTGGAGGCCTTCCCACGACTCCACCTCTCACACTGCAGCCTGCTGCGTTGCTGTCCTGTTTTGGAGGTATCCACTACATTGAGTTCAGGGCAATTCATGATTCTTGCTGTGACTTCGGAAGCAAAGAGGGCAAACGGATCTTGTGGTTCATCAGGGTTGACAGTCTCATCTACCACCCGGTTAACAAGGCGCTCCATTAACTCTGGCTGCTCCTCTGTTTTTCTCTTAATCTCACTCAGGCGCGGTGCCCGATGTTTCTTGGAGGCAGCAATGCTGCTCTGACCCTCTTTTCTCCGGAGAACCGTGCGGCAAGCAGGGAGCAAGTAGGCTTCTGGGCCCTCTGATATTGCCCCTTTTAGGGCACAGAACCATGGTTGTTTACCAGTGGAGTTCTCCAGACAAATGGCTGCTAGTTCTGTGGCCATAGACACCACTGTTGCAGCTAAATCATCAGCATAGCATGTGATTGGTGTCCTGGATTCAGAGTCCATTCTGAACGACAGCAGAGAACTGCAAGAATTGAGGGAGGACTGCGGTGTTAGGGATGACTGTCTGCTGTCACTGCCTGTCACCAGCCGACCTCTCCTCTCTGTGCTGTTAACTGGTATTTCACTTAAAGGTTCTCTGATGACGTTGTTGCTGTGCTGGTGGTCAGACAAGTCTTTGGCTGGGGAGGAGGTGGGCTTTGACTGACTTTGTCTGCATATCGACTGCTGCAGTTGTTCTTTAATGTGTGATGTGGAGGGAGATGCTATGACATTATTTTCCTCAGGCACATTTTTGTGTCTCTGCCCTGGAAGCAAAGTTGACTTATCCGAGTAGTGTACGGTGCTGCTGTCATGACCAACTAAGCACTGTAACTGACTTAATGGGTCTTTGCTTTCCTTGGCAGTGGCAGGCTTAGCACAAGTATCTTGTGTTTCACATGATCCTTTGTCGCCGCTCGAGATATGACTGATTTTCTTCTGTGTCAGGCAAAGAATATCAAACAGCAAATTGTTCACACTGTCCTGCAGAAAAACCTGTAGGCCTGGTGATTCTTTTTCAGTACTTTCTAGCTCCTTTTTCTTTTTTGCTTTCTCCAAAGCATGCTTAAATAAGCTGTCCGCTACTTCATTTATTAAGTCATCCACCTCTTTCTCATCTGTGCAGCACTTCTTTGGACATGTGATTCCATCGACTATCTTGTTATGTGTAGTCTCCAGCAAGTGGGCCACACTTTTATAGCCTTGTGGTTGAGTCAAAACCTCAGCTGCTTCCCGGTGCAGGACTTCAGCAATATTGGCACGAAAAGCTTCAACACAGGTACCTTCTGCCACACTGCAGTGCAGTGTGATGGCTGCAGTGGCTTCTGCAGCAGACATCAGACCATGCGATGCAGTGTAGACTTCGGTTGAATCTGCATCAGAATCAATCCCATCTCCTGGGTCCTCTGTTAGATCCACAGCAGCTACTGCACCAGCTACCTGAGCCATGCCACACATAGCTGAGGAGAAGGAGTAGTCTCCTCTCTCCTCTGGTTCCTGAAGCTCCTCCTCAGGTTCCTCTTCAGAAGCTGATTCGGTAACAAGTTTCTCTGTCAGCTGTGGAGTAGTAATGGTGCCGATAACATTGGCCGCACAAGCCAAAGCAACCTCAACATGTTTGGATGTGTGTACTCCATTGTGGTTTGAATGAACTTGTGTCTCGCCCTGGGGCATTTCCATGGCTTTGGCAGTCATGTTTTGCTCAGGCACATGGGGAACCTGGGTCTCTGGCCATTCCGCTGTGCCATCAATGTTGTCTGGACTCTGAACTATAACAATTTTAGGAAGTTCAAAGGAGCAGGTACGTTGCTGAGCAGCCTCTTTGGACTTCATAGGAACGTTAGAGCTGGGCCGACGACTTGAGAGGGACACACTGACGGCTGCTTCAGAGACAAAGGAAGCTTCATCCTGCGAGAGTCGTATGAAGGCATCTTGCAATACTGACTCAGCAAGGTTGGTAGCATAGTGACCAGCAGATTCCTTGGTATTGAGAGCTGAGGCCTGAGGTCTTTCCCTTTTCACCTCAGAATCCTCCCTGCTATGATGATGGGCCAGCTGTCCTCTGTGACATGCAATTCTGACGCAGTGTTTCTGTGCCACCTCCACCATGCTCTCTCCCAGGTCACCGCACTCTGTCTCTGTGAAGAAACATGGAAAGACAGGGAACAAAAAATGTTTGATCCGATTAGAAAGCAGCTCCATCACTTTTTGAAAAGTCACACTGTGAGGAGAATATCACCCTGATTTACCCTTCACTGACTTTAAGAGCTAAGTTACATCTCTATGGTCACATTCAATTTCTCAGCAGACAAAATTTCATTACTATCCAAAATTGTCTATTTACGTCCACCATTATATAATTATTATAACATACGAACTATGTTACAATAAACTGCTTTAGATAGTGTTCATTAAAGTACAGTCAGTCTAGATATTCAATGCATTTTGCAAAGTATGTGGGACTGAAGAGGGTGAGTGCTGTAGAAGGAAGCTATAATAAATTCAGTAGAATACATTCAGGAAGTTTTTAGCAGGATTTGTAGAAAGTTACATGTTCATATTATAACATGAACATTTTGTCTACTATACCATACATACAAAGCTGAAAGGTTTTGGAGAAACATGTTAGCGTAAAAATGGCCTCACTCTAGTTTTTATGTGATCAAATGTAGCTACAGAGAGATATCACACAGTTTAAGGAGTAAGAATAGTATGACTGTTTTTATGTTCACTGTTGCGATGCACTCAGGTTCTTCTTGAATGTTTACTTGGCAGCCAGGCTACAATAGTAAGATGTTTCATGGGCAGTAGGTGTAGTCTGAAGTAACACAGGCATGTACAATACATTTTTTTAGTCTTTGTGTGGGACAGAAAGTTACAGAAGAGGATTAGGGCCACCGAAGTAAAAAAAAAAATTTGGAGGTTGAAAAAAAAAAACAAAACACCTAATGTGCTTCGAAAAAAGTAGAAAATCAAAGTCGAGATTTTTTTTTCCACAGAGAAAAAAAAAGTCGAAAATCGATGTCGAGATTTTTTAGGGCCACCGAAGAAAAAAAATATCTGAGGTAAAAAAAAAAAAAAAAACCTCATGCACTTTCAAAAAAGTCGAAAATCAAAATCGAGATTTTTTTTTTTTCCCGGAGGAAAGTTTCTTTTTTTTTATTTAATACAAACTGGAAACTTCCATTAGTCCGTGCTGATAATCCATCTACATTTGAGCCAAACAATCTCATTAAATCACTTAATTCTGACTATACAGGGCTGCTTACTGCTTATGGACATATGATTTTAAACAGGATGTCCTTGTTTAATAATAATACATTTTATAAGCACGCATAAGAGGCGTTGTCCTTCATACTGGAGGAACGACCGTGTGTTAGAGCTGCAGGCTGGACGGTCTCTGTGAAGTGACACTGACGATAACTGCACCGTGTTTCTGGGCTGAAGCCTGTTCTGAAGCGTTGTTTCACCACTTCATTAAACCGCCTGCTATGCATTTTGCAGAAACAGTAACATGCGATGGCATGTGGATGGACGGACGTTTCCATTTTGTATAAAAAAAAACAATTTTTTCACAGAGCAAAAAAAAATCTTGACTTTGATTTTCGACTTTTTTTTTGAAAAGCATGAGGTGTTTTTTTTTTTTCAACCTCCAAATTTTTTTTTTCTTCAGTGGCCCTAAAAATGTCGACATCGATTTTCAACTTTTTTTTCTGTGTAAAAAAAGAAAAATCTCGACTTTGATTTTTGACTTTTTTCTGAAGAGCATGAGGTGTTTTTTTTTTTTCAACCTCCAAATTTTTTTTTTCTTCAGTGGCCCTAAAAATGTCGACATGGATTTTCAACTTTTTTTTTCTGTGTAAAAAAAAAATCTCGACTTTGATTTTTAACTTTTTTTTGAAAAGCATGAGGTGTTTTTTTTGTTTTTTTTCAACCTCCAAATTTTTTTTTCTTCAGTGGCCCTAAAAATGTCAACATGGATTTTCAACTTTTTTTT
>OMNM01048460.1:7298-21721 GCA_900302745.1 Parablennius parvicornis
GCGAGAGAGAGAGAGAGAGAGAGAGAGAGAGAGAGAGAGAGAGAGAGAGAGAGAGAGAGAAATGCGTATTAATGATTTCTAAATTACAGCTCTGAGGAAATTTTGAGTGCTCACCTTGTTTTTTTTCCTCCCCTGTCGCTCTTTTTCTCTTTTTTCTGTTCTGCTCATGCCTCATGTTTGAGGCGTTGCTTTGCATGCGCTGCCATTTCTTACGGCAATAATTGCACGGAGAAAAGTCATTTGGGTGTCTGTGAGATTCATGAATACGCCATTTGTGCTGCTAACTCAAAAATTACAATTGGGCAAAAAGGTCAATTCACAGAGCAGTTTGCATGCACGCGTGTGTGTGTGTGTGTGTGTGTGTGTGTGTGTGTGTGTTAATTCTTGTATTTACACGTGGTTTTGTTTTGTGGACACGTGCACATTGTCCGTTTATTCGTTCACCTGCCGGCACACATGTCACTGATGAAGCACAACCTTTCAATGTGTTTACACGTTGGCATTTCCTGGGATTCGCGGCATCCCTCGCTGAAACAAAAAACCCTCCTGACATTCTTCAGGCTCACATTTCCCTAAGCTGCCGGCCCTGTCAGCTCTCATACCGCGCCAAGCCGACATCAACAACATAATTGCATCAGCTTCACCCCTCCTGGTCAAATCCCAGGTAACGGTTTGTCTTAAAATAAAGGTCTTCCCTTCACTGTCTGTGTGCCTTTGCTGGACATCTTCTCTACACAGCATTTATTGAAAGGTGTTCATAGTTTACAGTAATTTGGGGTACATCTGAAGACCTATCTCTCTCTCTCTCTCTCTCTCTCTCTCTCTCTCTCTCTCTCTCGCAGTAAACCTGATGATTCATCCTTCTCAGTGTCCAGTCAAGCTGGCCCGACAGAATCTCACAGAAATTAGAAAAGCAATGCTGCCTTTGTGGAAGTCAGACACAGGGCCTGTGATATTGACTTCTAAACGAGCTCTGACTTCTGAAAGTCTCGCCGGGTTTGAATCCATCTGTTCAGCTGCCTTCTCAATATTGTCGCCCATTCGTTGAGCGTCTCAGCGTCACGCTGTTGTATTTAACCTGGCAAACTCAGCACATTATTGTTATTCTGTGAGCGTCCGATCCAGATTTTAAACTTTGAGTGGGTCTACTTTTGCGACAGGGCCTGATTCCAGCTGACAATGGACGGACACAGGGTGGACCAGGTCACCCGGCCATTACAAGACAAACCCACCAATATCCTTATGGGCAATTCAGAGTCATTTATTAACTTAGACCTTGTTTACACAGCAAGGTTTCCAAGCAAAAAGTTACAATTTTCCTTCTGCTTCCACAACGACATTGCTCGGAGCCACTGAAAACACAACTTTTTGAAAAATGGCTCACAAGGTGGCACTTTTAGACAATGCTCTGGCTCTGTGTCCATGTGAACGGGGCAAAATGCAAACTTTCTGAAACGCTGCTACTGTGCACCGCATTAAATAGTTATTCTGCACATGCACAGCATATGACAATAACAAATATGTCGGGCTCCAGAGTGTCATGACTCCCAGTCCATGTTCTTCTCGGACTCGGGAAGTTTTATATGGGAGTCACCAGAATAGCAATCCAACTTGTTCTAATGTCGGTGTGCTCACCATTGTTAATATTTATAGAGTGTTGTTCTCTGCATGTATGTGTGTGTGGTTTAATTACAAAAATATTGGTACCAACTCGTGGCTCAACATGGAAACGACATTGTTTTCAGCTTTTCTGCCATTGCCATGTAAACAGCCGTCACTTTCAAAACGTTGCCATGTAAAAACGAAACTTTTCTGAAACAAAAATGAAAAATCATTGTGTTTTCATTAAGACATCGTTATGTAAACAGGACCTTACATGAATGGAAACCACAAAACTTAACACAGAAAGCCCACTGCACCACCTTACAATAATTTTATGGATGTCAAATTTATATTTGCATTATCTTAAGTTCTACCATCTAACTGAATTATGATAAATGAGCCTACAAGTTAAACCAGTTGAGTTGAGGGGCCACATACAGCCAAACTTCACTTTGAGTGGACCAGTAAAATAATACCATAATAACCTTTCAACATTAAGCTTTTAAGTTTTTCTTTGTTGAGGTGCAGAGTATACATGATGAAAATGTTTATTTTCACAAAAAACAAGCAGTTACTTTGGAAAATTACTGAAATCTCAAAACAAAGCAAAGCCATTTTTAATCAAACTTTCTGGTGCAAAATACAGTGACATGTCAAGAAAACTTCTCCTCTAGCTGTTGCATGTTTATACAAACTCATCCTGACAATGGGTTTGAAGATAATGCAGTTTCATGGCAGCATCACCGAATTCTGAGCTCAGGTCTCAGTGTTGTGCTGTGTCCAGAACTCTTAAGAAATTAGTTTAAAAAAATTGTTTTCTTTGACATTTTTACAATTTGCTTGGTGGTTTGGCTGGATTACAGTCAAACCACTGGCTCCAGGATTACAATTTCAGGACTACAATTGGAACAACACATCATCAGCAGAGTAAAACTAAGCTGTCTCTCAAGGCTTGGTGAATTCTGCTTCATAACGATAGGAAGAGTCGACATCGAAAGATCAACAGGACCAATTCATTGGAGTTCTAGCAGGCCGGTTTTGTCCCACCAGCCTGATGTTTTGACATCCCCGATCTAAATGAAATCGAGAGCATTAAGCACAAACTTTTCTAAAACAACAGCAGCATTAGAAACACAAGGAAAGAAGCTAAGTCAGCTGTCGTCACCAGAGCTCGGGCCAAATGTCAGTGTTTACCTTCCCAGCTGCCTGTTTGTGGAGCGATGTGTCCCTTGTGTTTCCAATTTGGAAAACATGCTTACTCTCATTTGGTCCCGATGCTCTTGTCGATGTAAATCAGGTAGGACTCTGAGGACCAATCAATACGGACGTGGGAAAGGATTCACTGCAAACACCCCGGGGACTCATCAATGACAGGAGTCTATTACTCCACAGTGTGAGCGGATCTACTATGAATTGCAAATGTGGAGCTGGCTGCCTCGTCTGCTATGCAAACTCCTGATGTATTACGCCGCACTTGGGAATATCCGCCTGGGCCACAAAAGCAAAGTCTCCCAATGCACGGTGAACAGTTGCTCCCTGAAAATGCACCATTGTGTCAGAATAGATTCAAAACTCTGCTTGTGGTGTACAAACAGAGTGGTGAACTGGTATTTCTGTGTTTGCCGGGAGGTTAGTTTATTTGTGCTTGACCAGGACTCCAACCCAAAGCTTCACTTCCCTTTGTACAGGCTGTTGGCTACACTCTGTTATATCTGTTCACTGTTATTAGAGACACTCTCTACGCTGACTTTTATTCATTAGACGAGATTCTAGTCAGTGCCTTGAGGAGTACTCTAATTAAATCAGTTGATGGAGAAGTTTGATGCTCCCGTTCATCCTCCTCTGTTAGTTTAAACTCATTGAGATGGTTATTAGGCTTCCTGCGGGGATTTGAAAGGTTCGGAAGTTGTCAAAAACCTTTTAACACACACTTCGTAAAAATAACCATAACTGGGGAAGAATACAGACTTCGCTGCATTCTCTAAGCAGTAATTTGCGGGCGCTTGGCATGATGCACAAAAATTTTATGAATCTTTCTGACAACAACAAACAGCAGCTGAATTTAATTGCTTCTTTTGGCTTCATTCCATTTTATAAAGTAAAAATCGCTCTCCCACCTGCAATAATATCAGATCAATCGATTGAATATGAGATAATGAGGACCACCTCCACCTCTTCCGAGACTCTTATCAGGGTTTAATAAGGGTCAAATTAGTCATTTCAAACATGGGGCATACAATGTTCAGGTCCGGCTGCGGTGTGCGATTCAAGAAGTAGCAAATTGCTGATATGGACAGTGAAAATGATGTTTTGATCTTTGTGGAGACTGAAAGAAGACTGAAACATTAGCTAGGTTTATATAGGCACAAATAATGAGAATGGGAGCCTGGTCAGAATGAAAATTATCACGTAAACAGGTCTATTGCGATCTAGAAAGACATTTCATTCTAATTGGAAGGATGTGGTTTATTTTTAACCACATCCTGGACAGAGTTCACATTTCTTACAATCTCTCACATTAGGTTTTACTTACTGTGCATTACTGATATGCAAAAATTGCAACAACACAGTTTGACTGATGTATTCACAAGACAGGGCTGCCCTCATATAAATAACTGTATTTTCATGATCAGACTCTGAACAAGCACAATGTTTCTTTGACGCTTCAGTTTCATAAGAAACACAGTAAGCTTCATTCGACAAGATAATATGTCCACTTTCAATACTTCTTGTTGAAACTGGATGTGTACATATCATAAATGGAATTGGTCCATTGACTAATTGGAACAATGATTTTGGTACAACCGACACATCAATCTAGTGGACTTTTATTCAAGTTGTATTTGAGACGATCTGATCTCTATATTGGAACAAATTATATAATCTTATTTCAAATATTACATTCTATATTGATTGAGTGAAAACCTCACTTTTCCCCCCCAACACCTTCCATCCTGCCATCTTCTACACAGTCATTCAGTACTGAGCACTGTCATGGAGTCTGTCTGTGCTTCAGATGAAAATATTTATCAGAAACAAACTTATTTATCACTATATGGCCAGTGTATCCAACTCATTGACATGATTGATTCGATTTGATCAATGGACTGAGAAGACAACTAGATTCAAACCCTTTCCTCAAACAATCAATGACAGGTCACAAGTCAAAAAAGTTTACAAGGAAATGGCGTGGGAGACTGTTGGAGCCTGCATCATGAGGAGAAATTGTTGATGTTTGTAATGAAAACCTGACGTGATCACTTATACAGAGTAGCTTTAAACACAAATCAAGGCCAGTTTATTTCTGTAGCACCTTCAGACACAAGGCAAATCACAATGCTTTCCAAAGAAAGATAAGAAACACTTTAACTGAGGTCATTAGTCATAATGATTTAAGTGCTGAATTCAAAGAAATGAGTGTCAGGAGGTTTGCTCCACAAGTGATGAGCGTAGGAACTAAAAGCTGCTTCATCTTTTTTCTTCTGACTCTTGACACTTAGTAAACCTCTTCCTGAGGACCTCAAGCGTCTGTTTAATATTCTATAAGTTAATCTGAGATGTGTATAAGCCCAAGGCCATTCAGAGCTTTGTAGACAAGAAAGACTTTGAATCTATTTCAATAATCTGGTTATCTAAAAAGGTTAGGTTGAAAGGTGTACTTCATGTACTCGTCGTGATGAAAGATCATCAACGTTGTATTTGATGTTATCAAGCTGAAATTAGTTGGTTCATTGAGTTTGGCTTGGTTTGTAGAAATGGACATTCACTATTGGTAGCATGTTTGTCTGTTACCTTCCTACACTGCTTCTGTCATTATAGCTAACACAACTGGAGGTCACTGTACATCTTATTTACTGGCTAAATCAAGTGCAGCTCATTTCCACCACCACATGGGGATGATTCAGTAAGGCTACGTTCAAACTGCAGGTCTTGAAGCTCATTTACAAATTCTTCCTGGGATCCAATTGCTTTTCGTGATCGTTCACACTACATTTTAAATGGAACCTCCAACAGTCAGCAGTGTTAACATTATCCAATCCCAGGGTGACCAGCATGTGCAGAGGAAGGCATTACGTCCCGAAGCAAATGTGGACGCTACACTGATCAGTGCGAGGGTTGCCAGATCTGATCTCTGTTTCCAGCCCAAACACATGATAAAACCCACCCACCTTAATTATAAACCAGCCCAAATCTCAGCCTCGATAGAAATCATGTTAACACCGTAAAACTAGTATATAATATGTGTGTTAAAGAACACGTCAGAAGCACACAAATGCATGAAATAAACAAAGTAAAGAGTATTTGGCTCCCCAATTGGGGGATTCCCGCCAAGTCTGGCAAAGAACTGAAGCCATCGTCCCGAGTTACACTCGGATATGACATAAATGCTGCTGAGAGATTCCAGCAACAAGCCTGGTTTTCATTCAGCTCAGGGAGCAGACACAATCCTGAAATGTCAACCTTTTAAAGATGAAACATTGCATCTAAATCTTAGATAGAGATGAAGGTGCCACCTTAAAGACAGATATTTTCCATTGGTGCTCGTCACCTGAATGAATTCATCTGCCTTGGCTCGAGTCGGGTCATTTCGGCTCATTGCCCTTCAGCAGCCGATGATGATTTCTGAACATAAAAACAGAATTTAGTGTCATGTGAGTCCCTCATTACATGAGACACATGAGTCTCGGTCATCCTGGTACGGTGCTTGGACTATCGAACAGGTCTTGGTGGGCTGACCTGAACGTGTTCCTCCCTGTAGGTCAGACAGTATCAGACAACACTGGAGGATTGTAATGATGTTCTAAGGTCAAATAATCAGCAACTGCGAGAGATGGAGGAGCCAGAGACAAGAGGATGTGTTTAATGCAACTCAGAGAGCACATACAGCGGTTTGACTCTCATTCGTGTTGTTGCTGCAGACTTAAAATCAAATATCAAAAGAGCAGAGCAAGTCCCCTGTGTGTGTCTATGTGTGTGTGTGTTTGTCTGTGTGTGTGTGTTTGTGGTTGGGATGTTCAGCGAGCGTCAGGTGGGTAATTTGCACCGCTGTGCCCACTCCTGCCTCTCCATAACAAAGACGTTGCCTTGTTAATTTTCAGAGTCGTCTGTTTATGCAAGTATCAATGTCAAACGAGACAAGAACAAAAAAGGAAACGAGGAATGAATCAAGACATAAAAAGTCAACCTACATAACAGAGCACACACAGAAAAGGCTCCAGAGCTCGGCCTCCTTCACACGAGCTCTGAAGACCAGTTTGTGCATGTAGGAATAGCTGAGAGGTAATGCCAGTTCTTACACTAATGGGAGGGCTGTTCTGCTGAGAAGTTGTTACTGTCAGAGATGAAAAAGTAGCCGCGGCCTCCCCTCTGTCTCTGCGATGCCATAAATCTTGTAGCATCCCGGCACAGGGAGTCTTCAACAAACCCGTCAGATTGTGATCACACTGAATCCTCCTCGCTCTCCTTTTAATGTCAATCAAGCTTAAACAAAAATGACAAACATCTGCGTTGCATGCAAGTGTGTTTTAAATGTCAAGATTTTGAGATGATGCAGCGAGACGATTTTCCTGAAATAAAATCCTCATGTTTTCTTTTTGTCGCCCTGACAGTTTCATACTCAAGCTATTTTTTTTTCCTCCACGTGTTGCCAATGAGAGGACAAGGAGCTGGTCTTTTATAAGTTTTAAAAAGCTCCTGATCATTTCGGCACAAGGCAGCCGCCTTCAATCCAGCCTCGAGAGTACAGCAAGTGTCGTCTCAGCTCGTCAGTCTCGGTGCTTTGCTGCAGCTCCCTCAAGACCTTTTCTTATTCAACCCAGAGAACAAAAATTGAGAGCTTTCATTACAGACTGTCACATGTTTTCTTCCTATATGTGCATTATAGGCACATATGCCCTGCCTGCCTGACAAACCCTGCCTCCCAAAAAAAACCCGAAAAATTCAATAACCTCCATAGGCTGCAGCTGTAAGTCATGTTCTCCACAGCCTGTTAAACAGAAAGTGAATTCTTCCCTGCATGTTTTCACCTTCACATCTGCCAAGCATCTGTTCCATCAAAGCAGCAGACATGCCAAATTAACAGCACTTAAACTCCCCTGGAAGTACTGATAATGATCACTTCTGTGCCATTTCCAGGGTATGTAATTTGTAGTGCATCCTCAAGATGCCTCAATGTATTGATTAAAAAATAAATAAAAATGGATTATAAACAAACTACAGAGAAACAAAAGTAAGTGCAAAGGAGAATGGTACATGTGCAATTTAGAGAGAGAGTACCTTGGGGATGCTGATAGTGGAGATCTATAAGATACTGTAACATAAAACTCATTAAGTTATGTGATATTCTGTGTTCTTGTGGCTCTCATCGAACTGCAGTGTAACCACACTCATGTGATCACTACAAACAGAAAATGAACAGTTACTTACCTCCGCTAAACATGTTGAAAGAAAGAAAGAAAGAAAGAAAGAAAGAAAGAAAGAAAGAAAGAAAGAAAGAAAGAAAGAAAGAAAGAAAGAAAGAAAGAACCTTAGTTCGATTTTGTCTGGAGCAAACAAAAGTCACCTTTAAAAGTCAATAATATGCGCAGCGTATTTGTTTTATCGTTCTCACAATAATCAATGTTTGAATGTATATAAAGATTTGCTGGTGGTTTTGTTTTTGAATCTCAGGTGAGGGGCAATCTTTTTACATATATGGTAAATATTTTTTAATGGAATCTAAGCTAAAAGATTTAAGGCTATAATTTCAACTGAGTGACACTCAGGCTCAGTTTACACAACAATGTTTCAGGTGAAAATGCATTGTTTTATGCGGAGGAAATGCTGAAAATGATGCAGTGAGCTTCTTTAGCCACTAGTGAGTGCTGTTGGTTGTTACATTTCAACAAGTTCCACCTTGCTAGCCGTTTCCATGGAGTTGCATTTTCAGTGGCTCTGAGGACCATTGTTGTGTAAAATGATGTTCATATACATTCTTACACTAAAGGAACAGCCAGTAGTCGAGTAGCTTACCGTGAATGTGTAAACAACAATCAGTTGATAACATCTACCTTGTAAAGGAAATAAATTTAAAGGTATTTTATGTTTTTTTTTTCCCCCTTCAATACAAATTCGTTAATGGGTGGGTTGTTTTTTGAAACTTCAATGCCTTACATAACCAGTGTTTGAATGTTTCTATATGTCAGTGATTTTATTTTGCCTTAATTATTATATTATTTCTACTCATGAATAAGTATTACGAGACCTGCTTTTAGTTCAATCCTTCACTCAAACTGAGATCAGGTGTTTTTCCCATGTTGTATTTGTCATCCTCTCTACATTGCTTTAGTCATTATTACTAGTACCACTAGAGGTCACTGTAAAGTCACATAAAGTTTTAAAACTACTATAGAGCCCATCTTTAGAACAGTAAAAAAAAGAAAAATGTAGCCGGGGAATAACAGCATAAGGAATCATCTCCCATCTTGCATCTGCAGTTCACTTGATCCTGCACATGTGGTGGAATAAAAGAAAAAGCCTAATCCTGCATTTGTGCACAGTGCATTACGGAGGAACGGCTTTCATCAGCACAGAACAAAAGGCCAGATACATGATACATACGTACCTCAGGGGGAAACCAGCAGCAGGTGAAAGAGAATAAAAAGACAGTAGGAGCCTTGTCTTTTAAGGCTGCATTCAGAGAAATGCAGAAAGCAGAACAAGACAGCTTCGCCAGTTATCCTTGTCTCACGAATGCGGTGGTGTGTTGCTTTCACAGACAAAGGATGTGTCATTGTGCTTCTCCTCGCCATTCTCCTCCACTCTACTGACCTTCACTAATATGTTTGGAAACTCACAAAGCAGGAGAGAAGAGTCTATTTTACTGGCCATGACCCTGCAGTACAATTTTATTTTATCTCAGTTTTTTTTTTTTTTTTGGTGTGTGTGTGAAGATTTTCATACACAAAAGCGATACCTGAGGAAGAGCCTGCTGTGTCTCTATTGACTCGTGTGTGTCCAGGTTTAGAGGAAGCTGTTGAAAGTGTGTGTTCAATGTTAAAAAAAACCCCCACAATAAACAACAATAAAACATGCAATCGGAGAGTATTTGTGTCAAAGAGAGACTCTGAGTCTGACCTGTGAAGTCTGCTTCCATCCAGCCTTGACGGTTAAAGATGTAGAAAACCATGAGAAATTCATACTGAGAGGAATATTCTGGGCAACATGCTTCAAAGCAAATTCTCAGCAGTATACTGTACATCAGTGTGTGTGTGTGTGTGTGTGTGTGTGTGTGTGTATGTGTGTAGATGCGTGTGTAGTTTTCCATGTATAGTGGGCAGCACCAGTGAACTCCACGGGGGCTCCCAGTCTGCCGGGGTTCTCTCACGCTTTCCTAATGCTTCAAGCACATGAATGAAAAGAAGGATGAAGAGGTCTTAAAAGTAGCTTTTTCACAGGAAGAAAAACAACAACACTCTCCTTGCTCAATTAAAAGTGAGGAAGAGTTCGGTTGTTCCTGTCATGAACTTTAAAAGCTTTTCTCAACGAAGAAAGCTTTTAAAAAAGAACCTTTTAATACTTTTTATTGTAGATTTTCAAAAGAGACTTCAACGTGGTTCTGGAAAAGGCCCAGTTTCATTCTTTTGTTTAAAAAAAAAAAAAAAAAAAATAGAAAACTTTAAATTATGACTAAACCCTGAGGCAGTGAAGCACTTTGACGGCATCACTGCCTTTCAACACAACAAAACATTTGTATCTGCCGGATGATAGAGATGAAAATACTCCCTTCACTTGAATGGAGTCTGGCACATTTACATGAAATGTTTTAAAGATGCTCTGTGTTATTTGTCTTTAAATCTGAAAAGAGCAGTTTGATGTTTTCCTGCTGCAAAGGGAGCGTTTTCCTGCAGAGTGTTTGACAACTGCCCTCCAGAGGCGGAAGAACACGTAGCTCGGCAAACTCTTTGTCACATTACGTGACTTCTTCAGGAGCCGCTTTGTGCAATTTGCAAGCCGGGGGGGGGACGTCGCCTCTCCCAACTCAAGTCTGAAGACAAACAAGCTCTTGACTCACTTGGCATGTGGCGCGTCGAACGCAACTGTGATACACCGCAAAGACTCTGTTTGCCGTTCTTTGGCGAACATCTCCATCTAATATTTGCAAAGATTATCTGGTGGGATCCTCGTCCAAACAGCGGGGGGAAACGCAGTCAGTGCTTCCGAGTCTCTGCGTGTTTGAGGGTGTTGTTTTAAAAACGGCAGCGATCACGTTGAAGCTTTTCCGTTTGAAACTTTTTGATGAGCAGTCTGCAGCCGACCTCCGTGCGCTGAATTCAAGATACAGACTCAACAGTTTGTAGTGGGCCGAGGTTCGTAATGAATGTACAGAGCAGCTAATTCCACTGAGCTAATTCGCTGGCTCTGCTCCCTCATTGCCATTCATAGATTGCTGGTTTGATTGGGGGGTAATGGTGTTCAGGGTGTGGGTGGCTGAGGCCTCCTTGAGGCACCGTCAGCACAAAGTTCGGCCGTGCTGACTCAAGCTCCCACTGGGAGGGGTCTTCCTCGCAACCTCCGAGGCCAAGCCTTCGCCAGAAGCTGTGCTTTGTAACAAGTCAGCTAAAACTACCACAAGATCCCGAGAAGTGCCGGCTGAATAACAATAATGTAATTTTGGTGTTATTATTTATCAGTGAACACCCGGTGGACCACCTCTGACTCCGTCTCCCCCTCACGCTCCCGCAGTTTGTTTGTCTGTGCGTCTGCCAGGTTCCTCTTTCCCTCCCCCCGTCAGCCTATCCCTAAGCCTCCATCTGCCCTGTGTGTTTGTCTGCCTCTGCTCCCCCGTCTCTCGTCTCCTCAGTGCAAATATTCAACATAAACCTCGGATTTCCCTCATCCACACTGCGCCTCCTCCTATCTCCTCCTCTCACAGCCTCCTCTTGGCGCGAGCTGATAAACATCAGGCGTCTCCAGGTTTACCCGCAGGTTAAATCGCCGCCGGCCGAGCTGCAGAGCTGCGACAGATCGATGACAAAGCCTGTCAGGGTAGCTCAATGTTGTTCCAAGATAGATTGCAATTGAAAGCCTCAGTGCCATGTGGTTAATGAATTAAAGAAGTGGCCGGCCAAGATTGATAGATCAGATGACGACCATCAATATCTTCCCCTTTTTCATGGGAACAAAGAATCATTTCTGAGAGCTGCACCTGAAGCCTCTTTGGCCAATGTGTCATATCTACATACTGAAATCTCTCTCTCTCTCTCTCTGTGCGTGTGTATGTGTATACACACACATACACATACTCCTTGTCTTTGTTTTCATTTGGTTTCTATAATTCTTTTAGTTTAAGAGTATGCTCTTATGTACAAAGCTTCTTTTATTATAAACATCAACAGGTGCACAATGGCAGGAGGACATGAAACACAAAACCCACTTCACTCCTGGTTGCCAACCTACAACTACTAAATCGAACTAAAGTAGACCAACTAACTAACTGGACAAACAAAACAACAACAACACAACACATCACAACCCCTACCAACACTACAACCTAGTATAACCTCCAATAACAACATTTAAACTACCACCAACCCAAACTCCCATAGTGCATTGCAGCAATCAGCACTCTGATCCCTACAATTTGAATTGTGGAACTCTTGCACAAGCCCATCAGGCCTTGCGGGAGAACAAAGGTGATAATATCTCATGAAGTTACAAACAAGCCTCCAACCTTCTGGTTGAAGCCCATTTACGCAAAAATGATTTCAAGTTTTTAAGGTGTCTGTTTAAAAAAAACAGCCACCGAAAACACAACTTTTTGAAAATGGCTTCCAAAGTGGAATTCTTTGAAAATACTCACACTCGGTCAACAGAGGAAAACGCAACTTTTTCAAAAACACTCTGTGTGACTCTGGAGACACTGCTATTGCGCATGCGCACTTCAGCCGAAGTAAACACACTTTTTCTGCACATGCACAAGTAGATGTACAATAACGAGAAGTTGAGTTCCACCCCGTTTACACGGAGATCGAGCATTCCACCTTGGATTTCCATTTTCAGAAAGTTGTTTTCATTGCCTACTGTATATGCAGACTGCTGTCGTGTGAACGGACACCCGACATTCAATGAAACTTTTCTGTTTTCACTAAACAATGTTGTGTAAACAGGGCCTTAGTCACCAACTAGTTATGTGGGTAGGTTTGAAAACTGTCCAAAAAATGTGTCATTAGTGCGAGGCAAAGCCCAACAATGTCTTCAGACTGTTAAACTAAAACCGAATCAATACTTATGCCGAACAACAGAAATCCAGGTGTATAAAAACAGGTGAGTAACTTTACATTTAATGGCTTGTGAATATATAAGTTCCCTCTCCAACAGACCAGACCGTGACTTACATTAAGAGCAGCCGCTCACAGTATTTTCAGCATGGTTTTGAGCAGGTTGTTTGCCTCACGACAGCATGTAAACCAAAGCAGCAGCCACATAAACAGTAATAAGCTTTTATTTGCATGATGAAACAAGCAAAATTGCCCCCGCTCTATAATTCAAAAATAAAACCGTCTCAAAAAGCTTTGGCAGGGGAAGAAAAGGCTCTAAAATGTTGTGGTACAATTACTCCTCTACAAAGCTGTGGGCTTTTTTTTTTCCCCCTTTCTGTGTAAAAATAAGAAAAGGCTGGATGTATTAGGGTGCATGCAGGGAAATAGATTTGAGGAACAGAGGCAGCACTGTTAGACTGCAAAGGCTCCCTGTGGGATTTCTCTCCATGTTTGTGGTCTCTTTGTGGCCCACTGCTGACTTGAAACACAATGAATTTTGATGGCAGGACAAGGTGATCACATTTTTAAAAAAAATATTAAACTGCAACAAAAGACCTCCACTGCAGCAAAATACATACATATAAAAAGAAAAACGTAATCGGCTGTTTGTTTTTTCCCAGAAACCTCTCGACATTTGCACAAACTGGGAAACCACAGCAGAAAATACACATCTATATACAGTACAGGAAGTTCATTAGATTACTTAATTCAAAAAACACACTAAGAGCCAATACGGCGCTGACCTTTCAAGTGTCTCTCTCTCTCTCTCTCTCTCTCTCTCTCTCTCTGCCTGTCACGCTCACTTTCTCGTACAACTTTTAGCCTCCCACGCTACTAATCATTTTCATTTTCCTTCATCTCTGTGAAATAGTAATGCAGAGAGCGGTTCACCAAACGTAATTATTATCTGTAGCATAAGAACAGGGCCCACCACAGATTGCCAGATACAAAGCCGCTGTCAATTTATGGCTACGGTATACCTTTTTCCACTTTATTGCCCCACTCATATAAAAAGCAATACTGCGGACGAGGCGGAGAAGATGAAAACCCATTCTTCATATGGCTACTTTAGACTCGGTGGATTGGTGGGGGTGGGGGGCAGCTCTAAAGGCCACCAACCTCAACCTGCTGGCAGCTCAGCGAAAAACACTCAGGGATCCATTTATGTTCCACTTCAGTTCTGGTCAACTGAAAGAAGTGCCTTTGCTCTGTAGTGATTAATAAATGTTGTATCCATTAGTTGAATCTCTGTACACAGGACGGAGTTAGAGTATGCAGTATAAGAGAGCTGTGACTTGTGTTTTATGAAAGTGAAAAATAGTTGTCCCCAATATGAAGCTGACCACATGCTCTTCATGTATAATGTATGTATGTGGTTCTGTCTGTCGCACATGAATATAGATGTTCAGATGTGAATAATTCAGAACAAATGTCGAGGGAATATGCATATTGTGAACTATATTGACATGTTTGCGGCTCAGTCTGTGCCATCATAAAAATTGTAAATATGTTTGGAGTGAC
>OMNM01048466.1:2834-13835 GCA_900302745.1 Parablennius parvicornis
GTCTTTCTTTCTCTGTCTTTCTTTTAGTCGCTCATTACAAGGAAGCTCTTTTCTGCATCTGTCTGCAACAAGTCTGCGCTCACCTTCCTCTTTGTCACACTTTTATTTCACTGGGGGCAGTGTTCAGCAGGACGTCCTTCAGCACCCCCTCACCTTTCTCTCCACACACAGACGAGCTTCTTCTGTTGGAGCTTCTTTCAGGAAGAATGAGAAGGGAGGACCAGCACTGAGGAAGCCCTCCACCCTCGGCCTTTTGTTTGGCAGAGGTCCCTCTTTCAAATCATTTTCACAATGGAGAGGCTTCCAATCCAGATTAGGCGCTTATGAAAATGAAGAACTGTGTGTTCTGAGATGGGGCGGCACAAGCGGCTGGCCTTGGGTCACGAGAACCGAGAAAAAGGTCCCTCAGTCTGAGGGCTCCTGAAGGCATTTCTTGGGGAGCAGCAGCTTTATTCACACGGCATTAAGGGTGTAAAAGCTTCACATTGACTGTGCAAGTCAGGCAAGCTCCTTCTGCATTTGGTTAATACCTCTATTGTCACACTCCCTCTGAGGCAGCGCTCCTTGCAGAATATGAGAGAAACAGGACAGCGGTAGATGGGGAATTAAAGAGGCAGAAAAGATTAGATACAGAGGAAAAACAAGGGAAGGAGGGAATTTGATTCACTGGCCTGTTCATGCCACTGTGTGTGTGAAACTCACACACATGCACGCATGCATGCATGTACATACACACAGGGCAACACACTTAGCAAAAGCCTTGTGAGTGTCCTGTTTGCAGGTTTCTGCCACAACACTTTGCTGACAAAGACTTGGTGAAAGTCGAGAAACTCAGCTGACAATCAAATAAAAACACAGAAAGCCCGGATGACCACAGTGCCCACTATTATAAAGGTCAGTGGCAGGAGACAGAGAGAAAGAGAGAAATAGAGAAAGAGAGAAATAGAGAGAGAGAGAGAGAGAGAGAGAGAGAGAGAGAGAGAAAGAGAGAGAGAGAGAAAGAGAGAGAGAGAGAAAGAGGTAAAGAAAAGTGAGGCAGAAACATTGTGAAATCGACTGAGTGTATGAGCATGTGTGCTTTTGTGTCCCTATCACTCCATGATGTTTGGTTCATTCCCCAAAGGGTCTTATTATGTAGCTTCGCGCTGGCTACAACACAAAAGCAGCATCTTTGTATCTTAGCCCATCCAGCTCCCCCAGAGAACGTCCGAGACACAGCAAATCCATTTGTTTGTCAGCTATGGATGGACTAATCAGATATCATTCTCTCTGAGAAGCATACCAGTGTGCAGTCTAGTCTGGCACCGCAGTAATGCTGGCCCAGCACCGAGATAACATCTCTGATCCTCCAGACTTTTCATTTTTATAAGCACGATGCAGAGAGATCAGAAAAGCATGTTAGAGGGTAAGTCATAAAGCTACCTGCAAACAAACTGAATAATTATGTTAAAATATGTTGACATCTATAAAATATTTCTCCTCTGCAGCTCACCTGATACAGTATTTCCTGTTGTACCTGTGCATGCATGTTTGGTCGAGGTTCGCTGGTTAATGGGGTTAATCAGTGACTCTACACTCGATGTGTGTGTGCATGCGTGCGTGCCTGTCTGTGTGTCTATCTCTCCGTCAGTCCCTGGTACTGGTGACCTCTCCAGGGTGACCCTGCCTTTGTCCTTTGGCTCCAGCAGTGAACAAAACTTTGATAAGCACAGAGAGAATGGAAACACCGATTACCAGTTATATCTGTGTATAAGAACTGTCTATCTGCTTTAACCAACTGTCACTCAGCTGTTATGTACTTATTGGTGGTGCGCACCATGTAATTTATTTAAAAAATTCCTAATCTTAACCTACTTGTTTTATTACAGCCAGGTATCACATTCGAGGGTGGATTACATATCTGTGAAGGATCAATTGGGTATAATGAATGAGAGAGCCACTGGTGAATACAGAAGACACTGCACCAGTAAACAAGCTTTCACTGCACAACGGGATGGAAGAATAATCTATATTCATTAATTGCATTCCCTCATCCATTGGAGTCACAAGGCTAATTTCCATTATCCCTGGTAGACCATGCCCATGAGAAAACACCACTGACGTCTTCGCCACTGCAGAGAATAATAAGAAAAGTTATAGTCAGGGGAATCAAATCTAAAGTGGAGTGTTTGAGAGTTCATATTCAGCTTCACACAGACTCCATGTTGTTGAAGAGGCTGCAAACAATGAGTGAATGTGACCTCTGTGAAGACAAAGACTGAACCATGTCGGCTTCGTTCTCCTGAGGTAATTAGCCGGATCTGAAATGTCAGGATTTCTGCAAAAGCAGACTGAAAGATACACAAAATAATAGTATCATGAGTTGACATTTACTGAGCTTCCATGACGTCAACCATTTTAAGATCAGCATGATCGAGCTGTACTCTAGCTTTGGTGGCTAAAGCCAGAACCCACAGTGCAACATGCAGGCAGTGTTAAACCTGTTGAGACACACACACACACACACACACACGCACGCACGCACGCACTCACACACTAGTGATTAGTGAAAGTATTGACTTACATTCAATGCCTGCATAGTTACTTTAACCACGACCAACACCAAAGCTTCACCATAATTTCATGTCTTCACCAGTAAAGATGTGATAATTTTATCAAGTTTAGTAGTTGGAGCCTGGGTTCCATCTCCACAAATCTCTCTAAAAGACACACACACATGTACACGCACACGTCTTCAGGGACATTGCATTGCATTGACACACATTGATTTCCTGAAGACTTAAGGTCTCTTTACTTGAGCGCCAAAGGGCATCAACTGTGATCAATTTTACAGTTTCACACAAGCAGAAACACTGAAAACGCTAAAAGTTGATCACCATGTAAACATTCATGTTCTTTTGAACTGTCCTATTCAGTATCCTGTGCATGTAGGATGCAGATGATGGTGTAATAAATGGTGGAAAATCTACACTTTGTTGGAGAAGAGCTGTTGAATTGAGGAGAATGAGCAGTATGTTCAGCGCTCTGGGATATGCCATCATTATTGTTGTTGATCTACTAACGTATGTGCAGAGAATCAACCCTGCTCACATAGAGACGGAGACCGGTGTGTTTAGGGGCACTTTGTTGCCATATTCCAGACACCAAAAGGAGCAGAATATGTTGAGAAAACAGGCTCACTAACAACATCTTGCAATAATGATTTAAAATTCACACAGCATCACCTCAAGTGGGCTTTGTAACAGTCATAACGGGAATTTGTTGGCACGAGGTGAGACAGCAAGGCCAAGATCAATAATTTGTCACTGAGACACACCAGCCAGATTGAGCTTCACAGGCTCCTTCTGTCAATCACTCAGAAAAAAAAGATGTTTCTTCTAGTTTCTGCAGACACACTCATCTTGACCCTGAAAAGTACAGGCTGAGTTAACTGTCAACACAAACATGCAATTACATACACACAATGACATAGTGCATCGCAGATTATGGGAAGTGCCTAATTGCTTTATAATTGCACGTGGTGGAAGGTTTTGTGGTCGTGTTTGATATGACCTGCTCAGTTGTAAGGAGCTGAATCACTTTAGGATAATGCACGGTGTCATAACACAAATTACAGAGATATAATTTTTCATGTATGTTTAATCAGAGACACTCAAGGCACATTTGCAGTGGAGCTGAAATTCTGTTTGCATCAAGTGAGCAAGAGTTATGGCCAACATGATTAGGTTATGGAATTGGACACACAAAGTTCAGCTTGAGGTGATGGAAATGTGGTGTGGCTGCATGAGACAACATGGCAGTGTGTGTGGATTTGTGCATTTGCATAGAGGCTTTCCACAAAAGAGAACAAACATCTCCTAAGCTTTGACCTGAAGTCTGGAGATTTGGAGCTTTGCATTGATTTGGGGCTCTGATGCAGACTGACAGGGTGAACAGAGATGATTAAACTAATGCTGGTTTGGATTTGTCTGAGGCAAAACTAGAGACTATATTGTATGACTTCATTCCACTGGTAACTCAATGTCTCCTGGAGATTTTGCTATGTAACCATGGTGAATTATTTTAAATGCGTAATTAAAGTTTCCATAACTATGAATTTAAAATTCACAGCTTGTTGTAACTTGTTGCTTATTTTATGTTCGTGATGACTGAAGTGTAGTGTTTCTAAAAATGACATGTTATTATTAAAGATAGGAATATAAGTGTCTTTCTTTGTTTAAATTAGCTGAACACGTTCTTTAATACGCTTTAGGAAGAGAAAATGTTCTTGCCTGTTGTGCTTCTAGATTCCTCCCGGTGGTTTTGTTGTGTATTTGTCTCTGCAGGTTGAATGAAATGAGGTGTATTGGCCCCACCTAATTGCAATTCCATTCTAATTAGTTCATCAGTCCACAAATTCTGCAACATAACCTTGGCCAATCCACATGCATCACTGTGCTGCTGGTAACCTCCAGGAGAGAATGAGACAATTTCCCTGAATCGAAATGTGTTGCTGTGCCATCAAACCAAACAGACCTGGCTGTTTTTATTACCGGGACTGTGAATATTGATGGGCGCTGATGAGGAGAAAGGCAGGATCAACAAATGAGGGGTGATGAAGAGGGAAAATACTTGTAGTGTGTAAACCGGGGGGCACTCTGCAGAGAGGCTCGCCATGTTGCCTCATTACTGACTGCTCGAGCAGACTTCAAGAGGGGAAAGAGGAGCGAAGAAAGCTGCAGATGAGGAAAAGTAAGAGGACGTCAGTTATCAACGGGCTGTCTGGACTGATTTCTCTCTTGACATTTACCTTCGCTATCTAACAAAAAGAATATATCGAAAGAGAGACGGTGATGACGTGCGTGTTGATTTATTTAAAGTGCAATTATAATTTAAAAGTATGAGGTGAGAGGTTTGATGGATGGGGGTCATCTCTGGGCTGGGAGGGTGAAGGGGAGCCCCTCATAGTGCCTGGCTTTTGTGTTTTGGCAACAAGGGTGACACAGGCAAATTAACCAGAGCCCAAGCCATCTGGTGAATGTTAGCGGGGCTTTGTCCCCCCGTGTCCCTGCACCTCTGACTGGCCTCAACACCCGGTGTCCATCAACGAGAGAGGGGGTGGAGAGGAGTAGTCATGAGGGCAGAGCGTATGTAGGGGAGAACTTAAAGGGATTTGGAAGAGCACATTGGAAAAGTTTGGTCAAAGCCCATTCTTCTTGAAAAAGTAAGAAATTAACACAGAGACCAAGTTAGAGATGACAACCATAAAAGCTGTGACCACATCCACTGCAGTGAAAGGACGAGAGGCTAGAGAAGCAGACAGAAAAAAAAGCAGCCACTGAAAGGAAGGCAGAGAGAAAAATAATGGGAGTATGAGTCCCTCCATGGGGGATAAGAACAGCTCTGTCTGTTGAGGGTATTTCCATTATGTGAGAACAAAATCTCTGGATTCCCCGACACATCATTACAGACTAACTCTGTCATTGCAGTGAGAGCAGCGCATCTGTGTTTGGGGTCATTAGAAACACTCTGTTTGGACCCTAAATTCAAAGAGTCTTTGTTTAGGTCACGCTCTTTCACCACTGCTCTCTGCCTTCGCCCATAGAGCCTATTGAGAGCCATGGAAACAAGAAGTCTTTCACTCTCTCTCTTTCTCTTCGCTCTTCTCTTTTCTCTATCTCCCACCCACCACTTCATTTTGTCCTCATCACTCCGGTCCTCGCTGCCATGGGACTAATAGGAACAGGAAGAGTCAGATGCTTACTTAATTGGGCTTCAAGGTGACTCGCAGATGTCGGAGTGTGCATTCTGTTGGTGCACACACTTGGATGCTTCTCTGAAAATGAAGTAAACTCTGCGGAACAGAAGTAGACAAGGCCAAATGGGCTGGAATTGGCTCTAATAGTTTACCGGGCCTTTGCAGTTCGTGTCTGTCAGATCTCTTACACACAACTAAGACGTATAAAGAAGCAATGGAAATCTCTTTCAAGATGATAAAGTTCAGAGCACACAACTGTGAAACATCAAATCAAACCACCGGGAAAGAAACACTTTTTGCAAGTGTATATTTCAACTGTGTCAATATTTCAGGTAGTTACTTCCCTAAACAATGAACTCTTATATGGCGTTAGGGTAGGGTTAATAATGTGGAATAAATGTGCCTGGATCACTACATTTAGCACTTTAAAAATGTACACATGGAGGAAGTAATATGTTTTGTGAGTGTGTGTGCTTGTGCCCCATGATGGCAGCCATTAGACAGGAGTACGGCTGCCATGATGAATCGGCACTTAGCCCAGGGAAGCGCACTTGCTCAATGGGCTGTGAATCTCCCGCTGCCACTGTCAGCCGGCAGAATGTTAAATAAAGTTATTTGAATATTTGTAATATTATGGTGCCAGCATGTCAAAAACCCATTGGAGTCTAACGGTGGGAGAAAATATGAGATGATTCATAGTGTCGTGTGAGCTTATATATTCGTGTTCGGGTGAGGAATCACATGTCTCATTGAATAAATACTCAATCACGGATTACACTGAAATCTGGGACTTTTTCACTTTTTATTGTATCATGATCAGTTGTTCAGGTGTAACATGGATGGATGGATGGATGGATGGATGGATGGATGGATGGATGGATGGATTAAATAAAACTCCATGAATAAGTATCAGTGATAACATTGTCCTGTTGTGATCTCATTTTATTCATATTTACTTAAAAACAGTCAGTGTGAACCAAAACTGTTCCAACTGTTCCTACGCTGTCCTCTGAGGGCGGTGTATCAACAGATATGTGTTTTGCATAGGAAATTACAAATTCACGTTTTTGGGAGATATTTGGTTTTTTTTTTCACCTTCAAAAGACTCAACTAGAAACAAACAATTACAACATGCTAGCTTTTTCTTCACAGGGCTGACACGTTCAGCATTGATAGTCCTTCATTTTTTCTACAATTATAACTTAACAACAGCTATTTGTATTTTTGCAAATGCATTTATGACCTGAGGTACATTTAGTTTCCACTGGGAGAGGTTCTTGAAGTTTTATGATTATGATACAGTGTTTAATGTGATTCACAATGTCTAAAATGTTTTTGCATTGTGTATTATTATGTCTCTTTTTAACACGTTTGAAAAAGGCGTGAATTAGCTCAGCCTTTAGTAGAGATATTGATGCTTTGTGGACTTTATTAGAAGATATTCTCTGTCTTGCACCTCTTTATAGGTCTAGCCAACTATTCTGAATGTCTGCTGTTCTTCGTTGTTCCAGAACTTTCTATTTGTAACAGTACATCTCTCATCTTACTTTTTTTTTTCTTTGCCGAATTCACATTTGTTTGTTGTGACGCTCCAACATGTTCAGATCGTCAAACTCCAGAGTGTAACATCTTCCCTTCATGCTCATGAATGTTCAGCGCTCATTCCAAATCACTTCATGGCAAACTCAAATCACAACATTTTTTTCCTGTAGATGATTCTCATTTGGATACTGCTGGTTGAGTGTGGCGTCAATCATAGACGTATGAGTTGATCGTCCCCAAAACACACGAGGCCTATTGGAGATAAGCTCACACACTGAATATCAAGAGCCGGCAAATCTAATTGTTATGTATTGTGAGCTAAGAGCAATGCGGTAGAAGAGACAAATACAAGGCATAGTGAGAAATGTAGTTGTGGCTCTCCTGAAGCGGAAAACAGCTCCTCCATGTATGTTTGGTGTACGCAGAGGTCACACAGTGATCTGAGTCTGTACCATTGTCGATCAGGAAGAAGCAGAGAGAACATAACTAATAATGTTTTTAGTCTAAATGAGAGTTTGTGAGACTTAAACGCACATGACATCATTGCTCCTCTCGGCGTGATGCTGTGAGTCTGTCTCCATCCCAGATCAATAACAGACAGTTCAGACATTTATCAAGGTCAGTCAGAACGTGACATCCAGTTTCGACGTCCAAGGCTGCGCCTACTGTGAGGGTATTTTACACGATCCTCCGCTCTTGTAGAAATGTATTATTTCAATGCTGTATGCATAAATCGTACAGCGTAAAGGCCATATCATGCTTCCGCGCAGTCCATGGTGCGTGATGACGTCAAAATCATCATCCACCTCTTTGCGCACAGTCTGCTGCAGCCCCATTGCAGCCGAACACGTGCAGCCCAAATTTTGTGACCGCAAGACCTGTGACCGCAAGACCTGAGAGCTGACTGGGTGCTTGTGTGAGGAGATCCTCTGTCTCCCGACAGAACAATCACAATTTCAAAGCAAACAAAGAGCCAGACGGCTCAGAACTCCTAGAATGAAACATGAACTACTTTAGGAAAGGATGAGAACGGCTCAATGGGAAATGGAGATATTTTTGGGATCATTATGTTACGTTAGGGAATGCGCGCTGCCGCGAGCCCAGAAGTGGAGCATGGACACAATCGAATGCGCACCCGCGGTCCGCGCGTACTCTGCGCAAGGCTGACTTGGGAAACACGGCAGGCCCTTAACGTGACTCTGTGGCTCTCTGATGACAGGATGTGATATTTGTCAGTGACTTGAGATGCCAAATACTAAAGCGCAAAGTAAAGTCACCCCAATGGAAAGGGTGAGCGTGTGTAAGAGGTTTTAAAGTATTCTATACTATTTTGAATTGCTTGCTTTTTTAATTTATTTTATTTCTTTGTGAAGTCAATTGCCTTGTGTCTGAATGGTACTTCATAAATAAATTAGTCTTGCCTATTTACTCACTACTAACACAATCCCACCAAATTCTGGGTGATTCCATGTTTATAAGTTCATACTTTACAGTTTTTATTTTTATTTACACATTTAGGAATTACATTAATCATAGGACCCTATCTGGAATACTAGTTGTAAAGTAGATTAATATGTAAGAAGAAAGAAGCGAAAAACTTTAAGAACGGTCAACTGATAACAAAATAAGACTAAACATAGTAAAGGGGCTCCATTTACACTGCCGTCTAGAAAAGGAGAAAGTTATCAGCATAGTTTTTTTTTCTTCACAGAATAAGCTGTAAAGTTTATATACAAAAAAAAAAAAAAAAGTAAAAGCAGTTTAAAGATTTGAATTGTATCTAACAGTGTAGCATTTTGGCTTGTTTTGTTTAAACATGAAAACAATTAGTTCACCAGTGAGTGTGAAGCACTGCTCTTGTGAGAAATATAGGAGCATTAAGAAGATCGATGATTGTTGTGGATCAAAGGCAAAGCAGATGATACGCAGCAGACGTAGTCAGAGTGAATCTGTCAATCACTGTGCTGGAGACGGTGACAATAATCACAAGAGCGTCCGGTGACACCTGCACCGCCTTAGCAGAGCAGGATACACACACAAGAAAAGCTTTGCATTGGTTGGAGGTAGTGGGCTGCTATTTGGAGTGTCTCTGCTCGATTTAACAGGGAGGTGATAAAATATTTAGCAGATTGCTTACATAGCCAAGGGGGAGAGAGTGGGAAGGAGAGAGAGAGAGAGCAAGAGAGAGAGGAGGATACTCAAATGGCTTGTGCGAGAGCTGTGGAGCTGGTAATGAGGATGGCATGATGACATTATCTCTACAGAGCACAACAACTCTACGTGGTCTCTCTGCCCAGCTGACAGCAGGCCGCACACACACACCACGCTACCTGCCACTAATTAAAACATATAGATTATAGAGAGTGCAGTCAGGTTCTAGGAGGTCCGTACGTGTGCTGGCACAATGCACAACCACACAACGACACACACTCACCTGCAACGAGCAATAATTTCACTGTCACACAAGATAATTTACAAATTAAAAGGAGTGAAAAACAATCTCGGTTAGCAGCATTTTTACTGCATTCGTTTTTTCACTTGGCTTCATTAAATTGCCACATGTGAAACTGTCCACAGGATTGACAAAGCTTACAAACATTCATCCACCTTTACTTTATCAAGGCAGTGTCCTTGTTAGCTGAAGCTGAGACACACCCACCATGAAAACACAGGTCGGCAGGCCTATCACTGGCAACTGAGTTTATAGCATGGGCTGACACCAACATGTGCAACTTCAGATTTTCCCAAGAGCTGGAGAAAAGCCACACACGCCCAGGGAGAACATGTAAACTGCTCCAAGACAAGCTTCCAGGGTCACATGTTGTGAGGTGAGATCACTGCAGGCAGTCACACACACAGATACACACCATCAGTAGCCGTAATGTTTCATTCATGTGCGTTTTGTGTTTTGGAGACAGTGAAAATTCCTCCCTCCTCGTAACGTGTGTGTGTGAACAGCAGGTCAGATGGAGGCTGCTCTCACTGGCTGGAGCAACTATAGTTGAACAACTGGAGCTTGTTTCAAGGAGTCCTCTCACCGTCCAGCTCTGAATCAACTCTTACTCGCTGCTCTTCACCAAAAATACATTCAATGACATTAGTACTGATCAATGTGTGCTTGCGTGAAAAGATACTTCACATCACACTAACAAGTATTCCCGTTGATTATTAGTTTGTAGTTTGGTTGATACTGATGAGCAGTGTGGAAACAGTCGTGAATACCTTTTATTATTTAAGTTTCAGTTTATTTTGCAGGCGTAGGAGGAGACTGACTCTGTTGTTGTGTTTTGTTGCAAGCACATTTTCGATAACTTTATTAATGACACTTGTTTTTCTTTGAAAAAGAAAATTACTGTAATGACTCAAAGGGATATGTTTGTAGTGTGCTCCTGCATCCATCCATTTCTCCCTAAATCCACCCACTCATCCATCCATCCATCCATCCATCCATCCACTCATCCCTCCCTAAATCCATCCATCCATCCATCACTCCCTAAATCCATCCATCCACCCATCCCTCCCTAAATCCATCCATTCATCCATCCATCCATCCATCCATCCATCCATCCATCCATCCATCCATCCATCCACCCATCACTCCCTAAATCCATCCATCCACCCATCCCTCCCTAAATCCATCCATTCATCCATCCATCCATCCATCCATCCATCCATCCATCCATCCATCCATCCATCCATCCATCCATCCATCCATCCACTGA
>OMNM01048516.1:34794-50200 GCA_900302745.1 Parablennius parvicornis
GTGTGTGTTTTAGCTTCATTTTTTTTTTTTTTTTTTGGTCACCGTCCATGTAGTGTGACTGAGGCTTGTAGTGTTTTTTGTTTTTTTTTCCTCTTTTCATCGTGACCAAGCGTTATTTTTAATGCATGGATTAATAAAAACCCCCGAGTCCAACCCACAATCTCACAGAGCAATACAAAACAGAAATTTGAACATAAGCTTTGTCTTAATAAAAAATAATCTCAACATTAGTATCACTTTCTTAAAAAAAAAAAAAAAGAAGAAGAAAAAAATTATTTTGCATACAAAATAAAAAATATCAAGTAAAATATGTAACAACTCACTGCAGAAAGTGTCAGGAGCGAAAGACTAAACAGCTGCTGGCTGCAGAAAAGGTTTCTGCTGAGGCACCATACAACCAAACCGAGAACACGTTCTGCATCGCAGTCCAACAACTGCATAAATAAAAGAGAGCGCGTGCAGAAGATCACTGCATGTTTGGGGCGAAACTTTCAGATTGTGACACAAGGATCAATGTTGGCACAAGGAATCAGTTGCTAAGTACAAAGTACGCTGAAATTCAAGTGAGCGGTCGTTTTCGGAATCGTCATGCGGCTTTTCCAAAGTCCAGAAGCCACAGAATTGCAAGTCAGAACCTTTATTGCACCGAGTGTAAATAAAAAACATTAAGAACTATCTAATTCTATATCTATATATCTATAATATTCAAATCACACCTCTGAAGGAAACCCTCGGGTGAAATATATATAATAAAAAATATCTTCAATGCTTGCATCACAATTTAAAAGATTCTTCCACTTATCTGCCACAGTAGCTCCGAACGAAGAAAAAAACAACAACAAATGTTTCAGTTTGAGCTTACATGTCTTTCGAATTTAAAAATAGAAACAAAACGACTCCCACAGTTCAATATGATTTCCACGACAAGACACTGGCAACAATGAGAAGCAGAGCCCGAGTGAAACGCTAAATATCTTAAGGTCTCTGGGTTAAGGCGTAGAAAAACTATTATTTGTGTCCTGCAATAAAACGACACTTTACAATACATACGACGAAGGGAAAAGTACCATTGCAATGTTGATAAAACATGTAGTGCATTCTCTCTCTGAAGACACTCCTCTTCGTGTCTCTCTTTTTTTTTTTCCTTTTTTTTTTTTAATGACGTCTACTGCATTTATCTGAAATCTACCAAAGTGCATGATGCATATTTTGTATTTCATGTCCTGGTCCATCGCCTCCCTTTGTTAGTTTTAATGTACAGGCAGGATTTTTTATTTCCTCAAGTGATTCACTTTCAGCTAAAACCTCCAATGACTTGTATTTGATTTTAGATTAATTTTTTTTTTTTTTTTAAAAGGCATCAGATAGATACGTGACTTTGCATAAGAAGTTTGAGGCAAATCTGATTTGGCTTTGTGTTTTGTTTATTCGCATAGTTCCTCGAAGAAAACCATCGTCCCAAGAAGGCAGGTGTCATATCTGTTGGCTATCAAACATTTTCACCTCACATCAGACTGCAGGAGAAGATGATTCATAGGTTGTTTGTTGTTTTTGATTAAACCTGGAAGATCAAATCATATTTTCTAATGCCACTGCTCCCCAGGCTGCCAATTCACTTCCTTTTAAAGACCTTCATAATACCACACAATCCTGAATCTGATGTCAGTTAGATCAAGCATTCTGTGTCACTGGATTTTCAAAATAATGGATCTCAGATTAAAATCTTCCATGAGCCGAAAACTAGAATAAAAAATAAAACCAAAATAGGCTTACATTCATTTGTAGGGATCAGGAAATCTAATAATAACGCTTATATGTACAAAAATATAGATATATATACTTATGGAATATGTTGAGATAAAAAGATGCTTCTTTTCTGCATTTATGAGACAAGTTTGCAAAAATTATGATTTTCTTTGGGGGGGGTTGATCTTTAAAATTTTTTATGAAATGGACTACATCCTTCAGGGCTCAGTTGTCTCTTTGCAAAAGCATCAGGTCAGTTCAGTAACAATATATTCAACATTTAGAATTTAACGCGTTAATGTGTAATCTGATTTGATACAAAACCAACTTGTTGTGTCTTTCTCATCTCTAGATGACGTTTTTTCATTTAGGTGCCACTTCCAGACCTGAATGCCAGGTTGAGCCAAGCTGGTACTTTAGTCAAGCTGCAGAAATCCTGCGTTAAATGACATCCATGTGATGATTGTTGGGAGATGTGAGGCTGCACATGATACACTGAAGTTTGAAGTTAAGAAAACGGGCTATATAAGTCCATTTATTTGTATGATCTCCCGTTGTCATGGAAACAAAGGAAACATTTTAAGGAATCTATTCAACCCTTGCCACGCCGTGAGTGACTTCATCGGCTTTCAAATGCAACCTCTTTCAAGACACAGCCCTGAATTATGACACTCCTTAAACCAAGTCTTTTGACTAGATGCTGGTTAACCCTGCAATCTACATCAGTCTGTAACCATGTCAACCAATAAGAAAAAGCCTCCGTTACCATTCTGAAGAGGAAACTTTACTTTTATCTTACGTGAATCCAATGAACTTCTTCAATAATACTCTCATTTAGAGGGGGATACAGTGGTTTCGGTGAAGACCTGTTAGAAAGGAGCTGGTTTTCCCTTTATTATTGGCGATAATTTAGTTTAAAAACCCAAAAAATTTAAAATAGCACAATTTTGGAAAACCATAAAAACAGAAATAACCCCTATTTTAACCAGAATAATTTGTTCTCGTCACAAAACACGTTTGTGATTCAGTTTATTCTAATTGTTTTGCTATTTCAAAGATTGTAATGTTCTTTTCATTAAGTGAAATATATAGCAAATACTAGAACCAGATGATCTTCCTATTTGTGCTCTTTTAAATATCTGATGACATTTTTTAAAGTGCCATTACTGTCTTTAAAATGAAGCTTTTGAGTTTCCAGATTATGACGTGGTAGGAGCCTTTAAATTTGTTCTGTTAAGAGTTTGTGTATAAACATGAAAACCAGCAGATTGTAAAAGTACTAAGTAGTTATTAATTCCATGAAAGTGCCGAATGGTCTCTGCGTGGGCCCCAGCCAAGTATCACCCAAATATCTTCTCCACGGCGTCGTAACAAGCAATTAAGTTTATATCTTACAAAAAAAAAAAAAAAAAAAAGAAACTCTTTGTGGCTTGATGTGCATAGCATATATACTGAAGGCATGACTTTCTCTTTAGTGTTATATTTTGGGTCTCCACCCGTTTATGAATTGCATCAGTTTCTTCACCTGGAGTTTGCTAAGCTTGAAGTCTTCCGACAGGATCTCCTCGGTGAGCTGCAGGAGGAGATTCCCGTCGATCTTCTCTGACACAAAAAGGGAAACGATGTCCTCGGGCAGGCCGATAAACTTAAGCGATTTGGACACCTCCTCGATGGAAAGGCCGGCCAAGCTGGACGGCGGCTGCCACTGCGAGTCGGGAGATGACGACAACGACGGAGTCACTACGTTAGAGATGGAAAATATCTCCGTCGGGCCCTGCTCGTGTTGCGCGAGCGAGAAATTCGACGGTTCCTGCTTCGCGCCGCAGTCGAGCGACTCCGACGCTAAACCTGTGCACTTCTTCAGGGCGTTTGATTTTGGCGTTCTGGGTGGCAGGATGGGGCAGGAGAGGCTCTGCTTTGCGATAGATTTCTCCATCGGCTTGTCTCTGTACATTTCTGAATTGTAACTTGAGGATTTGGTGCAGAACTGATTCAGAGAAGCGTCCTGGAGGCTGCAGTCTTTGCTGCTGCTCGCACGCTCTCGGCCGTCAAAGTCCACGAGGCTGGATGTGCAGGTTTTGGGGGCGGTCGGGGACCTTTTCCTGGGGTAACTGTAATAACTGCGACAGCTGGACGGTTGAAACTCATCCATGCAGCGAGACTCTCCTCCACTGAAGTTATTTGGCCAAGATAACCTGGAGGACACGCCCACTGATGGCAGGCTCCCTACTGGAGAGACAGCCTGTGGTTCCACGCTTTTAGACTTCCCCCAGTTACATGGGTAGCACACGTGGCTTTGTTCTTGTGGATCGGCTACTTCTTGTTCACACGCTCCACTACTACAAAAAAAAAAAAAAAACAGAATGAATTTGTAATATAACCGCAAACCTCACTCACTTATAAAAAGAGTTGAACGTTTTGAAAACAATGTGAGCTGGAAATACATTATGTTTTGGTTTCTTACATGTTGTGGAGCCCTGAAGAATAATAGGAGAGCGTTGGACTTGGAGAGCGAGTGTCTTGCTGCCGCGGCTTCGACAGGATGGGAATTGATGGCATCTGTTTCAGACTTCGAGGAGGGATTGGGGGAGCATTCAAAAGTCGACATTCCTCTCTCACCTACCATGAAATGAAGGATTTCAGAATCAGCAGGCAACACATTATTTTTAATGAAACTCCAAATAACATATCACTGCTTACGTAGAAGTATATATATTTGCATTGAACTCAGTCCTGTTCAAAATCGATGTAAATCTCCTAAAATTTGTTTCTTTCCCCTGAGTCAAAGTAAAGCAGCAAACAAAACATTCTGCTGCTGCTTTTTCCTACTGAAGCTCAGAGTGAATTTAACTGGGATGAAACCACAGAAAAATAAACACATTTTTAACACTAACTAAAAAAGTCTGACAATTTAGTAAAAATTCATTGTGTTAAACAAAATAGTTTTTAGTTAAATCAAAGCAGAGAAGATGTAGTTTAGCAACTTGTAAAATTTTGCAGAGAAGTAGAACTAAAGAAAACACCTGCACACGGATGAAAATCAACTCGCCACATGTTTGATATAGAATTCTGATTATAACGACTTATTTTTCAGTTCTTCATTTATAAAGTGTAACTGCTCTGTAAACAGATCTACCACCTGCAGAGTAGCTGCTGAAAGGCAGTTTGTTGTGTGATCCTGATGTTGCTACGTCAACCGTGGGCGTCACCAAATCTTACGGATTACAGCTGATGATAAGATATGAGGGATTATACTTACAGCTTCAGACTTGGGTGGGACTGGTGGCGGAGTAAGAGGCATATCTGAACTAGCTATGGCACCAAGAGGACAGGTGACTGGGTACGCGAGAGCCACTGTTGTAGCGCTCCCGTTGTTGATACCTCGGATCGCTTCGCTCGATGACGGCTTTGGTGTCTGACTACTCAAATGATCCAACCACAACTCCTCGTATGGAACGTCCAGCTTGGTCAGTGTTGGCTGTTGGCTTGTGCTATCTAGGAACTCCGGGAAGAAGTGTTCGCTTTCTCCAGAATCTGAGGGATTGCTATCAGAGGGCAGAATTGCCCAGTCCCCGCAGAGTGTCATGCAGCCCTGCAAGTTCACCTCGCTGTTCCCGTGCAGGTTGCTGCCGTACACGCACACAGACAGCCGGTGAAAGGACTGGGTGAGTTCGTCTCGAGCGTAGGTTAGGGAGCTCGGAATCTGCATGTGATTGGGACACCCGTTGGAGTTGTTGCTGCTGCCGCTGCTGCCGCTGCAGTTGCCACTCCCACTGTTTTTCTTGGGACTTTTGCCTTCATCGTTCCAGTCGGTCCGCACGTCCCGAACGGCACGCGAATAATCGTCTATGTCAAACTGCTCCTGGCAGAAGGAAAACCATCGATGTACCATAGTGTCAAGCCACAACTCTCCCTGCAGCAGCTCCTCTGGAACAATGAATCTGGGCATGGCCAAATGGAAGGGAAAATGGATAGGGATGATTTTGTTGCTTCGCAGGATGCAGCACACGACCACCGTCTTTGTCTGGATGTTGACCAGTTTGTAGCGATGACCTTCTCGGATGAGGTGAAGGTCATGCTGGTTGCGCGGCGGAGTGCTGGGCACGGTGACATTGACCGGGAGGCGTGTTTTCTCCACGATATTCCGAATGGTGTGCTCGCCGTCCTGCATCTGAAGCTCCAGCGGACTGCAGGTGCTGAACCTGCCTTTGCACTGGAAGGGCAGGCTGATGCTTTCGTTGGTGCGATGGTTCATGCAAATCAAACACGGCATCTTACTGCGGCCAATCTTACTGATGGAGTTCAGCTTCCCGATCTTCTTAAAAATGGTGTTGAATCTTGACTTCTCCTTGGAACTCTTAGCATAGAGGATCTCCGCCTGGCCCATAAGGGTCAGCTCATCACCGGTACTGAGCGTGATGTTGTAAACTTCTGTGTCTTCATTGCATTCGCCTGACGCCATCTGTGGAAAAGATACACGCATCTTAAGCATTGAAGGTGATATATTGAAGGGTGTATATTACTTTTTTCTTTTTTTTGCCAAGACATACTACATCAATTTCATCCGACACAACCGTGGTGAATCTAAATCTGTGGATGTCAAGAGTTGTACCAGCACATTTAACATGGTCTTGGTGATAACAATTGAAAGAGGAGATAGAATGTTCTAATAGAAGCCACATACCCACAAATATTAAAAATGTACCTTAACATTGAAGGTGATTTCTTCCATGACATATACCCTCTCTGGGAATGCTTTAGCCACCTCCTCCACACTGTTGAAGTACTGCACTGGCTCCTTGACATCTCGATCCTGCTCCAGAAGCTTAAACTGGCCTGAAATGAAATGAAGAACCGTGCAGGTTTATAAAGATGACATTATACTCAATTTGTTATCTGACATTTCAGAATCTATAAATGTATTACTGGTACAAAATTGATGCACTACCAATGATCTCATTATTGACACAATATCAACGGCATTTATGTGACAATATCTCACCTTCGTAGTGAACTGGGATCTCTATTTTAGGTCCAATGACATAGTGTCCCTCCTCTAGACTATGGGCAGTAATGGTCGTCCACTGACGGCAGGAATGAATCAAGAGGTAGTCATTGTCTCTGAGCCCTTCAACTAACTGACCTGCAAGGGGAAAAAAGCATTGCAATATTTATTACTTTACAAACACTTTACAAACACAGTTGGTTTTACTAACCCAAAGCTGTAACTCTCAGTTACAACCAATATTAAATCATAAAACTATCATGTGATGAATGAAGGTCAAGGACAGCATTAAAGTGGTTCTATATAGGTGCAATAAGCCAAAACAATTAAAAAGCTTAATGAGAAATACAAGAGCGACTGCTTTTTGGTTGTTGTTGTTTTTTTTTTCCACCCAGCAAAGGCCAGGGCATTGAATTATGGAGTACTCTCCATGCACTATCCTACACAGACAATGACTAATGCCCTAATTCATACCTCTCTTACGAAGCTGGCTTTATCACTGAGACATCAACTGTGCTCAACACTTGCAGGTGGAAATCTAGAGTACTGAATAACAATCAATGTAGACTTCTCATTTGGTACAATTTACAATCAGGATGGAAGTTTCTAGATACAAGTGTAGGCAAAAATAAACTATCTAATGCATAGGTTAAAAACAAATCTGTCAGTGCTGTTTTGGAGCGTAGTGTATAACATGTCACAAGACACACAAGGATCTTTGTTTTATTCAGGTTACAACAATTAAGTTACACTTCTTCTTGATCAACATGTATTTCTACCTTTAGTTTTGTACCACAAATACATGATTGCTAAACATTAAGAAAAAAACAACATTGCTCTACATCAGTCCAGTGTTTTAATATTACAGTTTAATACTATTATGCCACTCAAATAGGACGAGTTTGTTTTTTATAACACTGTGGACAAACTGTACCTGGAAAACAGATTAAATCAAATAACTTGTGCACCCTTGTTTGTATAGACCTTGGCACAAAATGTAAGGGCTTTAATGAACCCACACCTTTTTTTAACTGATAAAATACATATTTTAGTGTGTTAACATCAGCTTTGTTGAGAAATTATTAATTATACTGATCCAAACCAAAATCTTGTCAGTTCAGTTCATCTCTGCAGCTAACTAGCAGCTAGCAGACGCTAAGCTGAGAACTTTAAAACTTGTCCCAAGTCAGAAAAATTCACTCACCGTTGTCCAACCTGACAATTTGAGGCAACTTGTAAGAGCTGACGAGTTGATCCAGCGGTAAGGACGTCGTACTCCATGTAACATCTTTTAAATTGTTGTACAACATTGTTCCAAGGTCCATCTTGCTAGCTCGCTTTAGCCAACTGGAGAGTTAGCTGCTTGTAAACACGGCGACAAAAGGCGACACTGACTAATCTAAGTACAGGAAATAGCGTCTCTCCAGCCACAACTGCATATAATACACGGTTTGTCTCCTATTAATTGACGCATATTGCTCTTTTTGGTGTGTCTACGTATCATAAAGGTCCGTAGTGTGATATTGTAGCACAGCCATGTTTGTTTAGCTCGAAACGCTGCATCAAGTTAATTGATTGACCGGAAGTGCAAGTTCTTCGTTAAAAAAATAAAACTGCTTTCACGACAGTGAAAATTATTTATATTTGGCTATGTACGTTCAGAAAAAAACTAATGTGTTTCTATGTAATCATTAGATACGTTTATTTGCTTAAGGGCATATGTTACGGTATTGGTATTATCTGACTTATGTTTGCGCGCAAGTTAATTATTTTGAAAGCTGTGGACCCGATGATGTTTTCTGATTCCTGTAAAAGTTTTTTTAACGAAGTCATTTATATTTTTTTAGGGGATTCGAGCCCATTCAAATTGAGATTTTTTTTAAAGAATAGAATAGAAATATAATTTGTAAATTTATATATATATATATTTATTCATTTCTTTATTTATATATTTGTAAAAACATTTATATTTATTAATCCCACAGAAAAATGTTTTACAGCATTGGTCCACACAGAATAAATAGAAAAGAAAATGAAATAGAAAATTAGACAGGACAAGAATACAGGCTTTACTGGGACTCTTATAAGCAAAAAAAAATTTTTTTTAAATTAATAAATAGACAACCCACCATAAACTATTTACAATAGAGTCTTATGGCCACAGGAAGGAAAGATCTACTGTGGCTCATGGAGGGAATACTTGGAATAATCAGACTTTTAGATTGTAGTACCGATTTGAGGCCTCAAGCTAAAACCCTTTGCTTCTGGTGTTTTCAAAGTGTGAGACTTTCAACCTTGCCCTGTATCAACTTGGAAAAAAGTGACGCAACCATCCTTTCTTTGTTTACCTATTCTTGGTATGGGATCATAATTATGTAATTTTAATCTCATAAACTCTGGTCAGTTCAACCGAACATATTTTGCTGTTTATATAATTACAGAAAGCTAAACTACACAAAAAAATAAAGATTTAATTTTGCCTTTTTCCCAGATGAAATTAGCTCTAATTGGACAACAAAAAAAAAGCACACAAACTCCCAAATATTACATCACACTAAGTAAAAAACAGGTCAATCACGAAGCCTTCAACACTGGTTGTGATGTGGCTTTACACACTTCAGTGGCTGTCTTCACACTTCCTCATCTCGCTGCTACAAAATCCGAGGAGCTTCCTTTATTTGGACATTAGCTCGGTGTGCTTGTGAGAAGTGAATATGTCTTTTGTGGACACTCTGCGCCTGTGGGATGAAGGTATAACTTCTTTTGAAAGACAGGGCATTTCAGAAGCCCTCAGGATTTTCCTGTCCATCCAAGAACCAAACTCCAAAATTTATTTCAACATTGGCTGTCTCCATCTTCTTAACCAAGACTTGAAAGCCGCTGAAAAGGTGAGTCACGTGTGCCGGGTAGCAGAGATGTATCATCCACATGAACATGCACATGTAAATATTACTACACATCAGGAGGTAGACGGTGTTTGGGTGTAGGTAAAATGACTGTGATGAACTTCTGGGATATTTCAGTCTGTGAAAGTGCAAGTCACTGTGAAAGAAGAAGTTGGATTTACAGTTTGTGTTTTTCTAGAGGAAGTGACAGTGTTTTGTGATGTTTCACAGGCGTTTGACAGCAGCATTGGCAAAGACGAACATCTGGCCATAGCCTTCTTTCAACGAGGGATCACCTTTTACAGGAATCAAAGGCAAGACACAGCAGCCAGTTCACCATAACAATCACTTCCATCACATAAATAACACTGCTTGTATGTTAAAGTATGGCTTTGGTGAACAATCTGATTCTAAACACTGACGTTGGAATACTAATAAAGTATATTTGCTTGAATATTCCTGTTTGAAGGTACGAGGAGAGTTTAGGGGATTTCCAGACAGCCTACAAAGCTTTGAGGGGAAACCAGCTGATAGATTACAAAGCACTTGGTCTGCGTTACATTTTATATGCATGCGAGGTGAGTGAAAGCTTGATAAATGTAAATATTTTCTCTATATTCAAGATTGCCTTGTTGCTATTAACTATCAATTAAACCATCAAGGCAACAACAGACAGTAGAATTTTAAGATATGAACAATTCCTGTCACAGGTTCTTCACAATGTGGCCCTGGTGGAGGCTCATCTGGGTAACTGGGAAAAAGCCCAGGAAAACCTTGCCAAGGCTCTCAACTGCAAGACTGATGCAAAGCTCAACCTCATGGACAGAGCTCTACAAGCAATTCTGGTCAGTTATGTTGTGGTCACTAAGCTGAAATAATCTCCATTTATCACATATAAATGGCTACAAATCAGATAATAATGATGGTAATTATTCTAAAAGTGTCAACATTGAACGTGAAAGTAAATCTCTGCAAACAATCATAGAATTTTCACCCACAGAAACAGAAACTTTTCAAACCTGTGGAGTTTCCCACAAAAATGCTGTTCAAACCAAACAAGCACTACGTTGCTGAGCTGGAGAAGAAGGACTACCTGGGCAAAGCAAAGGTACTACTTTACTTAATGATATGCTGCTATCAGTAACAGGTGGCATTACGCTACTCATCAGTGTGATTATGAACCTTATGAAACTTAGGGGGATTATCCTGTTGGACACAATGTCAGTCATTCAGTTTGTGATTCAAACTCTAAGCAAAGTGTCCGTCCTTATCATATTACAAAGTTACAAGTATTATTTTCCATACTTAAATCAATAATCTGTGTTTTCTATGCTATCACCAGGTTGTTGCTTCAGTTGTGCCAAAGGATGATTTTTCTGGATTTGCTCCACTGCAGCCACAGGTGACCTTTGACCACTTTTAGGATATCAAACATTGCAATACTTTAGAAATACTTCAATGTATGAATATGTCTTTATTTGCTATATTAGAAAAACAAAAACATTATTGAAAAGTTTCCTGTGTCACACCCTGAATTACACACAATTTAACAGCATTTTTATCCTTATTTTACAATAAAATAATTCACTCTGTCATATTGTATACTGTAAGTATTGTTAATGCTTCCCAACCCCATATCAAACCATAATTGCAAAGTTTGTAATTTTGTTTTGGCAGGTTGAAGATGGTCCAGCTTGTCCGAAAGAACCAGAGGTTTTCAGGTATGAAGCACATCAAATTTATACATTAATGTTGAGTATATCTCCAGTCTGGGAGTCTCTAATTACTATCAGGTTTCCTCTCAGTCAAAAAACACACAAGATTAATTATTAGCTCTAAAAAAAAATTTTTTAAAAGCCTATGTGTGTGCATGTGTGCGATTGCCTGTATGTTTGCCCAGTGATAGACTGCCGACCTGTCGGGGGTGTAGCCATAACTTTGTGACTTTAGGCTATCACAACAAGCAATTATCAAATCAGGAAATAAGGAGTTACAGTATTGTGGGAAATCATCAGGCAGCTGTTAAAAGAATACAGCAGAGAAAGAATGTTTAGAAATTAGAGGTATTCACAATCAGATTCAGACCTTTTTTTTAACCTGCAGTTTATATTATCAGTATGAATATAATAATACAAAAATTTCCAAAATATATAGTTTATGAAGCAGTTGCAGAGAGTTTCAACTTTAAACCATCTGGAGAGTTTAGGCTTGATGAAACCTCTGTGTTTTCTCCCACAGTGCAGAAAGATGCTTTTGAGATTGACCATTATCACTAAAAACTGCCAATAGAAATGAATGTGAGTGTGTGTGACTGTCTCTGTGTACCTTGCCTTTATCCTACTGCTGATTCTGTAGCTTAAACGGTAAGTGAAACTACCACTTCACACCTGATTTGAAATCTTACTGTTTAAATACTGAAATACTTTTATGTAACAGGGTATTAATGCAGACAATCTTAGTGATGCTGTCCTCGTTGTGTCTTCACAGGGCACTGGAAGGAGAGCCCCACACCGTGCTGTTTGAGTTTGTTCCCGAGACCAGCGACGAGTTGGCCGTCGTGCCGGGAAACATTGTGTTTGTGTTGCAGAAAGGTGCCGACAACTGGGCCTTTGTGGTCTTCAACGAGAGGGTGAGACCGCGAAAGACGGAATCTGCACACAGGCGACCTGTCAGCAGACATGTGTGAAAGGAATGAACCATAAATACACAATATGTAATGTATTCAACGTGTCATTTACAGAGAGGACTTGTTCCTTACAATTACCTGGAACGTTTAGAAATCTCCTTGGCTTCGAAAAAAACCGCGGTGAGGACTTTTTTTAATGTTCGTATGATCTCCCAATGAACAGCAACTATTTAAGGAAGTAAATCAGGTTTTAATTATGAGTCATTTATTTGCTTCAGGTGTGTAGAAGTAGAGATATCTAAAACATAGAAAGCTGTGGGTCTTGAGGACCAGATTAGGAAAATGTAGTTTGACAGGTTTTTAAAATGATGCTTAATTGAAATGGTGAATCTTTTTTTTTTTTGTAAAAATGAATGGGAATAACAATAAACAGGAAGTAACTGCACCTCCAACTCGGGAGCCGCCCACCAGACCTGAAAGAATACAAGGTGATCTCATCTCAGGATCGTTTTCATTTAACCAAAATGTTTTTATATAACACTAAACCCGTGCTGCCTGTTCCAAAGGTCTTACTCCCAGTGATCACAGCGAGGGAAACACTCAGCTTAAGGTGAGCGGCAGCAAATTTATGACTTTAAATACATGAGGCAATGACACTATGAGGCTAAAGATTTTAAGGTTTTCTGATTTCAGGAAGAACCAACTGACAGCTTGTGTATCATCAAAATCTACTATACATTCAACTTTGCCATCTCTCTACCACCCGGCTCACCTTACGATTTGTTGATGGAGAAAATCAGTCAGAAGCTAAATGTGCCTTCTACTGAAATCACCTTGAGGTGCTTCGAGAAGAGGAACAAAAAAAAAAAAAAAAACCTTTCATGTGTAACTCATAGATTGTCTTCTTCTTTTAGCACAAAATTCAATATCTATTTTTTTTCCACTCAGGTTGACCGCTGAGGCGAGTGCAGAAAATGCAATCGATGAAAAGGAAGAGATGGAAAAAGGGTGGAGCCGTGCCAACAGTGGGCGGGTCACCTTGTGGTGCAGCATCCAGGAGGTGAGGTGGTGATTTGATCTGCACATGATGTCTTTACAGCTGAATTGTGCATTGTGTTTATTCTATGATGGGATAATTGCTTTTTACCTATTATGAATAAGTTTTAATCTGAGTTGGAACAAACACACTCACAAAAAAAATAAAACCTTCACTGAACACTGATCAGTCATAACATTTAAGACTGTGAGTTCACGTATTTTGCTCAAGAAACAGCCCTGATCCATTTAGGCCTGGACGTCACTCGACTTATGAAGGTGTATCCGGTCCCAGGATGTTAGCAGCAGATATTTAAAGGAAAGTAAATAATTGATGTTAACCATGGACCACATATTGCCTAATTTGCTCTCAGTCAGGTCAGGCCACTAAAATGACAGCATAATAACTGATAAATAATTGTTTCAGTGCAACATAGTATGCTAAAAAAAAATAAAATGAAAGTACAATAAAGGAAAATAGTGACACAATTTCACAATCTTTCAAAATGGTTTTGATGCCAAGGCTAATAAGGTATGTATTATCCTATCCAAAAGTATCCGAGTTAAGGCACACAGGCCATCTGGAGCTCATTAGCCATGTTCAATAGTTGTTCAGCAATTCAGAGATAAGGAGTTATTAATAATGACCAGTCCTTAAGCTTTCGCCCTTTTCCTCACCTCAGACACACCAACTTCCTGTTCTGCTTAATAAATCCTAATTATTTACACCGCCGGTCAGTGATCATGTTATGGCTGATAGATGTCCCAAACCTCAGAATTGAAATACATCATAATGCTACAGAACTAGCCAATATTTCGAAGTCCTTGCACAGCAAGTATGATTACAGCAGGTTGAAATGTATTTTGTGTTTCATGATTGCAGCAAACAGACAGAAAACCAGAGAGTGAAATTCACTTGGTGGCACTTCATTCCTACGAGTCTTCAAATCCTGAAGATCTGAACTTTCATGCAGGAGACACCATCACTTTTCTTTCTAGAGGTGAGACTGCACAGCCATATATAAATTGTTCATCATTTAGTAATGCTAGAATTTTACTCAAAGTGTAATTCATCTCTTCTTTTGTTTACTTTAGTTAACCAGGACTGGTTGGAAGGAAACTGTAATGGAAACACTGGCATATTCCCATCATCCTTTGTTGAAGAAGTTCCTGTGAACGGAAATAAAAAAAAAAATTGACTGAACTCAGTTTCACTGTTTCGGAGCCAAATCTGAAAACTGCACCAGAGAGGGCCCAGTAGATATTCTTTATTTTATCAAAATAAACTCATTTTACACGTATGTGTATAGCAGAGCAAGGCACAATGATTCATTATTTACAGATTCTGTAATTACAATGCATTTCGTACAATTTTAAGTGGATAAATAAATGATCTGTTGAAGACTGAAGTGGTGGCATATTATCATGAAGTTGTTCCTTCCTCTTCGTAGGCAATAGCAATGCCTCTCCTGCCCTCTACTGCCTTCACCACAGGCGTGTCGCCCAACTTCTGCTCTAAACCTCTCCAGCTCCGGCCTGCCAAGAATGACGCTGAAAAAGAATAAAGAATACATAAATAAAACTGTGCTTTAATGGTGTTCTAATAAGTCTCCTTGGGTTTCTTTTCTCATAAAACTGAAGCGTCAACAGAACAGAAATGTTGACCTACCGGCTGAGTTTGTGTTGGCTACAGTGAGTGTTTGATTTCTCAGAACCACAGACGAGCTGCTCGAGGTCTCTGCAGGTTCGCCGTTCAGCAGGTTGTGGCTTCGCAGAGCTCCAGTGATCAAGGAGACGTCGGTCTCGTCACTCTCATCCTGCTGATCAGCCAGTGGCACGTGACTCTGTCCTCCTAGAACATCGCACCATATCAATAATGAACATTTACACAATTCAGAGGTGAAAGATAAACTTGATTGGACGAGATCAATTCTGAGAGTTCAGATCTTTATCATAACAGCACCGGGGCACTAGAAATGTACAAATAAATACAAAGCATTCAAAAGCAGCAGAACCTACAGTGAGGTAAAAATAAGGTCATGAAGAAATGGCCAGATAAACTTTTTCTGGTGGCTCCACTATACCAATACATAGTGTCTGTTTACAGAT
>OMNM01048522.1:0-60101 GCA_900302745.1 Parablennius parvicornis
ACTTAGATCAATAGTTTTCTCCAACAAACAATAACCATAATACCCATTAGGTGGCAGCAGAGCAGTATAAGTGCAACCACATTTCAGTCACATTTCTCTTCACACTGCTGACTTCTACGTAAATGTCACTCAACAGGACAACCAGATTAGGAGATTAACAAGAAGCTTTCAAAACGTTTAACAGCTCAGTTGTTTGAGACACATCGCCATGCCGCACAATATCAGCTCTATCAGTGCTTGTTGACACGTACGCACAAGAGAACATCCAGTCACAGACACTAATGTAGATGTCTTTTAGATCAGAACAATGCAGAGCCCTTTTGGCTTGCTCTGGAAAAGCTGCTGACATGTCTCCAATTTTGGTTTTGTTTGTTTTCATCTGGGAAGTCATTCAATTTATCTTCAATATTGTTTCATAAGGTTTAATATTGCTGCAGACACAGAGACAATCACACTTGCTGTCACCAGTTAACCTTGAATTTTTGAAATGTAGGAGGAAGTCTGGCATACTATAAAACAATATTATAACCATTAACAAATGACAAATGATTTCTCCAGATTTCAGTTCAAAATCAATTGCTTAAGAAATCAAGAGGGCAGATAACCATGTACTTCCATAGTGATGACACAAGAGGGCGATATCACTCCTGAAATGCAATATCAGCACGCAAACCAACTCTGGAAGAGGTTTTTTTTCTCTCTTGCTGTTTACTTTACAACAATCTCATTGTTATCTTGCTGAAAAACCTGCATGTTGCGATTCCATTTCTCCTATCTAAATGGTGTTTGGATAAAAAGCACTCATCTTTTGAGTAAATCATACTGCATGCAACATCGATTTCCAGCCAAAGATTAAGGGGCTCTTGACCAAAAAAAAAAGGACAATGTAAATAACAGAGAGCAGACATCCTTTTTTCCTTTTCCATGACGCAATACGTGGTCTGTGTCAAGTCCTCTGCGAGGCGTCAGAGCTCATTTTAAAACAACACTATAGATCTTTCCACTATACGTTTAAATTCTCCGTCAACTTTGAGAAAGGAAAGAGACACAAACACATGGACACATCACACCAGGTATTGATGATCCAGTCTGTTTGATGCCTACACTGTGGATTATGAGGGAATCTGAGCAGCAGCTCCCACAAACTTCTTTTTTATTTTTATCTTACGCTACAAAAAAATGTATTCTAAGATGGCCAACAGTTGTTTTAGAGGTTACCACACTCGCCTCAGAGTGAGAATATCCTCAGTTTCAGCTTCCTGTTGGAGTTTGTATGTTCAACCTATGCAGTTTTTTTCCTTCCACTATTCCAAAAACATGAACGTGATGCAAACGGGCAACTCCGTGTTGCCTGTAAGCGTGAATGTGTGATTTTCTGCCTGTGATACACCGGTGACGTGTCCAGCGTGCACGCTGCCTTCGCCCACAGTCGGCTGTGATTGGCTCGAGCCTCACTGCAACCCTAAGTTGGACAAAGCAGTATTAAAGATGGATGGAACTGTTAGGAAGACAGGATAAATTGTACACTATAAGCGTTACTAATTTGCAAGTCATCTGCAAAAGATAAAATTGTGATAATTACTCAAAGTTAATAATTCAGCCCTAAAGCAGAGAAAGAGAGAGAGAAAGAGAGAGAAGAACACAACTGTCAATACCAGGAATAGATTTTTCTGTTACAGTGTATTAATTAAACAGAAATAAAGGGTCTCTACTGTGTGTTAAAGCACTTTTTGTAGATTGCAGCAAACGACTGTAAACCCTCTAAAAAAGCTCAATAACATCCATGACAGGTGTATTCAAGCAGCAGGATGCACAGGTAAAAGCCAATATATTTGTTTTGAAAGGATTTGCCGGCTGTTTCTAATTAATGATCAGCTGAGTTTGAGCTGAGAAACACAGGAGGTGCAGAGGTTGTCAAGCAGCTTATGCTCCGAGCACAGCGGGAGCAGATTACATGGTGCAAGAATTAGCTCACGTGATGTTTAATGTACATTTAATGATAAATATGAGGGATCTCTTGGGTGAAAACCGATGAGTAAACAGCCACACAACACTAAACATGTCAGAATGTGCACAGTCAGCACGCTATTTCCCCCGCACGGTGATTAAAGTGTGCGTTTGTGAGCTGCAGAGTGACTTTATGATCGTCCCGAGGCTGGTCTATGCTTAGTATGTGGCTGCAGTGACACTGGGCTGCACTACCTGCCCAGATGGTCCGTGTCAGTGGGCAGCAGGCCTCTTGGTGTGAGCTGCATCCGACCGCCATCAATCACAGACAAACATGTTCCAGGGAAAAAGGTCCCTTCCTTTCAAACGGTGGCACAAAATCAAAAGCAGAATTTCCACAACAGGGCCAGGAGAGGTAACTCAGCCACTTTAATGTTTAGTGGAGCCCAGTGAATCCTCTATTTGTTTGGCAGTAACGTAATACCTCTCATCCAAAAAGGTACAGTTGTTTGTGTGTCTCTGCAGTAGATGGGCATGTATACTTGTGCTTGTCCCTCCTTTATTCTTCTGCACTTTCACTACAAGTGAAGTGGCCTATGACTCAGCAATACCTTTAAAGACACATAGACACATCCAATAGAGAACTTTCATGCAGCCTTGATAAAACCACAGCAGCGGGCCAGAGTCATCATTTCAATCAGGCTGTCCGGCAGCAGAGGAGCGGCTGAAAACAAACAACTTATCTCTGCAGTGGTGAGAGTGCACACAACATTGTCAACGTCCAACCAACTCCCGGCCTGCACCGCTGGGTATACGGACCTGTCTGACATGGACGCCGGCCAGGCAGTTACAGTTGGGTGCGAGGCTCAGTGGCACCCGCTCGAGTCGATCTGTCATTAACTCGGCCTCCACCCGCTGCCACCGCGCACCCTGCAGGCCCAGTTTGTGTCACATTCTTTTATTACATCCTGACATCTACCTGCTGTCTGTGTGACACCGAGCCCACTGTTAAAGATCAGTGCTCACTGAGCCATGTATGACAACATGGAGAGGTATCCAAAACAACACCTAAAAAACCCACAGCAGAGCTACAGAGAGGAGGGCTTGTGAATTCAACTCAGTGAATATAAAATGTAGCGGATCATAATTTCACTCTGGGTGTCGATCAGCACAGATGGCCCACAAGGACAGCAAATTTCAGGGGGTTTTTTTGCTTTCCCTGACCAAGCCCTCCATCACCTCTAACACACTGGATATTGCAGCATCACGGCAGCGTAACGAGCAGTGCTTTCACTCTGAATCATAACACCTCACACCCGACTCGTCTCCACATAAAACACTACACAACCCTTGTTGAGACGCGAGAATGAACACAATAAAACTGCACCCCCTGCCATAACATTGCCGCTGTTATTGGGGGACACGGATATCACTAAATAACCAATGCAGATACTACGAAAGCATAATTTAATGCTCCTCTGAATCGGCGCAGCCCTAAAACCTCATAGCAGTAAACATCCCTGCCTCACGCTGGCTCATTTAACCAATATCATATACCACACATGATCATTTAACACGCTGTCAAATTGGGTTTCACTTGAGATGGCAAAAGAGCAGTTTAGCAACTGCGGGAGATTTGGTGCTGAGCTCCAGTAATAAATATGCACTGTTTAATCAGCTCTCCGTCTCAGTCACAGATCTTGTTCACTTGTGAAGGCAGAGACTTATCCTGAATGTACAAAGCTTTCACCGCACACACAGAATCCTCAAAGATACTTTTAATGCGTTTAAGAGGACAAACAATGAACACATGTCTGATCTGGTTGAGTAATCTGGTATTAAGACATTATGCAAACATATAACTGATTTATTACAGTTGGCTTGTTGTTGGTGGCAGATGTGCTCACTTCCCAGCCTGACGTTATAAATTTAAGGTGCCCTTCAAATAATTTACAACTAATGGTTGGCTTATATGTAGGAGTTTACTTGCAAATGTAGACACATTTTGTGAGCAATTGATTTTTTTTTTCAGGTTCCACAACTTACCTGAAATGAATTAAACTACATCAAGCAAGACTCCACCTTTGAAGTGATACTTTTTCACTTTTGCCTGAAGTGAGTATTACGAGATAATGAATAAGCCAGTTGAAAGGAATCATCAAATAAGAAAACTGGTTCAGTAAAGTGGAAATATTTACACAAAATGCAACAAGGTTTTAGGAGTGATTTTCCGACTCTACTGAAATTAGTCTTTTTATGAATTCCACCTTAATAACAAGAGCATTATCAGTTAATTAAGTCGGTGTCTGGACAGCAGTGATGTTTCCAACATGTCAAATGAGGATTGCTTAGAGTGTATCCTTATGTGCCCTTTTTCTCAAGCATATCAAGGGAAGTTCGTAGCTGAGGAATGCGACTGTGTATCCTTTGATGGACAACCTTGAACAGCCTTCGGCAGTTCCAGGGTCAGAAGAAGTACCATGAATGACACAATCATCGAGTGCCTCGGGCCACAGTCTCATCTAAAATCTATTAGGCGGGCTCTGATGACAGCTCGTCACCACCAGTGACAGGTGAAACACTAACCGTGTCAATGATGCGAACACTGTGGAATCGCTACTCAACGTGCATCAGCTCTCTATTAATAAACCAGAGCGGAGGGGGAAACCCTTTTCCCTGGGTAAATGGCTAAACATGCTACGAGCCCATCCTCCCACACGCCGTAACCAAACGCTATTCGTGCAAGGTAGCCTCAGCAATACTCAAGTATCACCTCCACACCGAGGTTGCATTACATATCTGTACCGGGAAGTTGCAGCATGATGTTTCATCACATTATGCCAGCGTTCAGTTCGCTTTCCCGGGCTGAGAAATGATGATGTTTGGTGGAAACAGTCGATTTACTTTCCTATTATCAGTCTCATCTGATAGACTGTAGTGAGACAGGCGAGTGATTGTGAATAGCAGTGTTGCGAAATGAGATTAGAGGAGCGTTCCCTGAAAAGATGTGTTCACTGCCTAATTTAAAAGCTGAACTCAAGCCAGCAGCTTCTGGTCATTAATCCTAACAGATTGAAAGGGGATAATAGAGAGTACCTTTGTTTCATGCCTCTCTAAATCACTAAAAGTTTGCTCGCAATAAAACACTTTAATCCTGACAGTTGAGTCGGCACCTTCCCGCATCTTTGATCTGAAACTGGAAACTGATCAATATGTACAATCCACGGGGTTGTCTGAAGTCTTACCGACCGCACACGAAATGTTCAGGGCCGGAGACTCCAATCTTTTATGCACGCTGGAGGAATGCACTTCTGAAATGTTATTAGCTTCCTGTGTCTTTATGATGTGCCGACTCTGCAACAACAGAGACCAAAAGCTGGACACTGCCGGTCTCGGATTGTGTTGGAGCGGAGGCTACAGAACAGAACATATCCTGTTAGGCAAATTCAGAAGCACACACTTCACACCGACAGTGAGAAACAGAGCTGTGATTAATGCTGTCGGTGCTCAGACAAAGGGAACTGCTTCTGTACCAAATACGTGGTAACTCCTTGAGCAGAGATAAAGCAATGCTTCAGGTTGTCTTTTGTATATATCTATTAGATGTTAAAACAAAACACTGCTCATTTTGGTGAATTGCAAAAAAAGTGTGATGCCCAGGCAGCTATAACAATTTTCTACCATAACAGCGAGAAACCACTCAGTTTTTCCACAGAAAAGAGACACAAATCTAATTCCATGCAGCAGAAAAGAGCTTTTAATCTTACATCAACCTTTTCTCTGATACACCACAGGCATGAGAAAAACTCTGCAGCTGAACACTACTTTTTCTAGTAGAGGTTTGAAGTTTCCAAACATACCATGTATTTTACCCTCAATGGGGAGTCTTTAATATTTTACCCAGTTCCAACACCATATGCTGCAACTTTTCTAAAGAGCTGGAACAAGTCAATTAAGAATCGGCTTCTGTAAGACATTGGGGCTGCTTGCTTGTTTGGTGGTTATCTCCTGTCTCCCAGCTAGAATAACATATTTTCCAGGCTAATGGGTGGCTATAAACTGACTGCAGGTGCAAAGGTAAATGAGTGACTGTGTGTTTTTCCTGTGATTGACAGGCAACCTTTCTCAGGTCACAGTCAGCTGGGATTGGCTGTGGTAGCACCCCCGGTATCGACCAGTAGAATCTGAAATAGTTGACCAAAATGTCTTGATTTATGCAAAGATTGCATTCGAATTTAAATAATTTAAGATAATCACAGTCTGTGCTTAGTCACTTGTGCTTGATTTAACAGTTGTTACATCTAATGCACGTTTTTCACACAATAACAAGTTACAAGAAGTAAAACACGGACATGACCAATCTACATAAATGGAAGTCGTGTATCTGCAAAGATCTGTACATTAATAAGTAATTCTCTACTGTTGTTTCTCTCAACTTGTTCTGAGGTCAACGTTCCTTAAAACGACTCTCATCTTTATATTCACCTTCGCAGTAAACCGACTGACCTTTGACCCTTACAGAGCTATTCCCAGAGCCAAAGCATCTTCTGGTGTACATGACACAAATAGGTTGAGTTCCATCTCATAAAAATTACATGAAGTTAACTTGACTGGCAGAAATGTCCGTATGAATTATGCATCACATGGTTAACACTGACCTCAGTGTGTATAGCTTCTTCAGACATATCACTTAAGTATAAGGTAAACAAAACAACTAGCTCTTCTCTATAGGATGGTTGCAAATGAAATCATATGACCGAGGTAGGCGGCCAGCATCGTGCCATATTGCCGCTGGCAGCTGTGGTTCTTAATGTGATGTTATGAAAACGGTCTGTCTTTAAGTGATCCAGTCATGGCTCATTGATAATCCATATGCGGGTGTGAGGGAGCATGTGGCAGGGCCAATTATGATAACGACAAGGGTAGCCAACTTGTGCGAGTCAACCATAGAAAAGGCATTTAGCAGATCTACTGAGGACAGAGGCCCAAGAGTCACACATTCTCTAAAATAGTCAAAACCTGAGGTAAAAATAGCAAATCTCTTCTTTTATTACCGGATACCTGCCAACTAAATCCATCCCTGTTCTTGTTTTTATTTATCTCCCTCATATTAAAGCAGAGCGGCAGATATCCTGAGGTGCCAGCCATGTTTTATTGAAATACAATAACAGATCTTGGCTTCACCTGCAGGATATCTCTGAGAGACAGAATCACTACATGGAAATACCGAAAAAAGATAAAGAATGACAACAAGGAGGCACAACTACAGGACAAAAAGACTACAAGAAATCAAGCTGCTTTGCATCTCTTTCCGTATGCAATTTTACCATTATTCAGGGAATGTTTGCATCCATTTTTTTTTTCTTTTTACACATCTCAACCAACAAGCAGGAGGTCCAATTATTCATCATTCGTCTCTCCCAACACCAGACACCTCTTCACCGATACTTGTCACTGCCTCAGTCTCTGAATCATGTGGTGGTCTACCTATTATTATTAATGCAACAAACACAAAGGCACCCATGCACACACAGACACACACACACACAGACACACAGGTCTCATCTCTTTCAGACTCACTGTTCTACCTCTACTACCACCCACCAACTGTATGTGACAAATACAGCTGGCGAACGCACTGCGGCATGTAGACTCTCACCTGAGGGAAGGATTCACTTTCCTACTCAGGCAGAAGAACATGGTGAGCCATGACAGCACCTGCTCAGTCCTGTGCTTTTTACTGGTCTCAGCGATGAGACAGAATTGGAAACCAGCTCTTTTCTTTAGTTTTTTTTTTTTTTTTTTTTGCAATCATGCAGCTAATTTTGACTATGCTGCTTGTAGGAGTCAATTATAAAAGCCCACTCCGTGGGTCTGCAAGCTTCAGTGCAATGTGTGGCCTCCTCATACTGTAACATGAGATATTCCAAAAGTATCGCAAATAAGAGGGAACGTCAATAATCAAGTTGGGTGATAAAGCGAAATTATATAAATGTTCATACACTGATATAAACAACTAGCCAACCCAGGTTAAGTTTTCCACAGAGCTCAGATTCATCAGACCTCTGGATGGAAAACTGCCCTTGGAGTTACGGTTTAGATGAATAAAAGCTTTCTGGAAAGAAAAAAATTAACTTTTAATGCAGATACAAATCATGGTACTATGCCATCCACACGGTGAAAGCCACCCATCAGTTTGTGAGCCTTGACTGCAGCCCAAGCATATTCTTCGCTCTCCAAGGAATGATGACAGGGGGGTTTATAAAGTATCCTGGGTAGCAACACAGAGGGCAACGTCTGAGTGGAGAGCAAATGTGGACCGAACCTCATAGTAACGTCACTGATGTTGATTCTAAACAGATTAAACTACTTAGAAAGTGACTTAGCAAAACAGAATTCAAATGAATTGTGAAACTTGTGAAACACACTCAAACTGTTAAACTTTTTATTATCATTTAGTCTTTAGAAAGCAGTTAAATACTGCCTTTAAAAGTTTTATTATAGTAAATTTTTCAAGCAACTAAAAGATCCCATGTGCGAATGTGGCCATGTCTCATAAATATGATCATACAAAATGGTGAAAGAAAAGTTCTATGTACCATTAGTGCCAAAAAGGAGTGAAAAAGTGTGGAATTGGATAAAAGGGTCACATATGAAACTCCTTTCCAGGCATCTGTGGTGCTTGTCTATTGGTGATCTAAATTGTAAAATTATTTGAAGTCAGAAAGTTTTCTTGAATGATTTTATGATTAAGATCTGGATTTAGTTACATTTTTTATGAAATTACACAAAAAATGTGCAGTGTGTGAGTGGTTCCCGAACTTTGTTTTTGACATCAGTTCTTCAGCATTCGTGTGTTTGACAATAAATCTATACTGTGTACTGAATCTATAATAAGCGACAGTTTATCAATTATAAACTGTCTAGGCGTTATAGCTGTAAGTTCACATACTAAATCCCATCTGAGGTGATAGGATAGGACTAAAAAGGTGGAAAACACGTTTCTGCCTCATTTGTGCCACTTAGATGTCAGATTTTAGGCCGGCACATACAAGAGAACAGGTGAAAAAGGTTTCATTTTACGATGGAGTGGAAAAGAACTTACTCTTTTATGTCATCCTGCAAAACAACTGAGGGAATGCTATTTTGGGAAATACAGAGATACTCACTCTCTGTGGGTATTGGCATCAACAGGAACCTCAAATCTAATGATTCAGGCAGTTGTAAGTAATAACTTTTTTTTTTACATGCTTGGTTGATGATTGATTTACAAAATTCTGAATACAGTTTATTCTTTCCTGTGATGTGTGAATCATCAATCAACTCTATATTTCTGCTACAAACAAAGCACAAAATTGGCTCTCATGAGCTTACTCATAGATGTCAAGCATTCAAATTTACTCAAGACTATTAACAAGTGGAACTTTCTTGTGTTACATTTTTTTATTGCCACAACTGCAAGAGAATTGATGTTTTTACAGATATTTTCACTCTTACAATTACGACAGTGTCTCCTTACATTTCATCACCGTCTGCGTGCTCCCCTATGTAGCGCAGGGTGTCACAGTGGAAAGAGACATACCTTGATTTACAGTCAGTATGAAGACGTCTCCCTGCAGTGAAGTTTGACATTAGTAACAGCAGTTCAAATTTTCACAAATGAAAATAGTTTTCTTGCATATTGCAGTCGTAAGCAGACAGTTCTTCAACAGAAGGAGTCCCCATTATGAAAGATGTCTGAAGAGATAACTGAATACCTTCCGACTGCAGACATCCCCACATCCAGACACCAGAGATTCACTCCTATTACCAACCATGTTCAAGCTCAAGAGTCGACCTCCCTTGCTAAAAGAGTACTTTTTTCTATCCATCTCCACCTATTTTGATTAAAATGTTCTGAAGCTGATCCCAAGGAATGGCTGAATGACACCCAACGCAGGTTGATCACAGAAAGATAATCACAATTTTACACATTGACATCAATAATGCTGCAGAAAGGGTTAAAAATGGAATGAAACATTGCAAGTTAAAGCAAGCGTCATAAAATCCCATTTCATGGTCAAGCTTTAGCATCACACCCCTGCTCCGGATCTTGGTTTGGGGTCAATAGGCGATCGATAAATGTAATTTCCCATCTTCATAGCTCAGTGACAGGAATGGACCAAATTCATGAGAACACGTCAGAGATGAACAGCAATGAAAAGAAAGCTTATAGCTGGATTATTATAGCAGGCAGTTTATTTGCAAGGATTTTAATGTTTTTGGATGATACCCGGCAATAGTTTGATTGTGTTAAATCATACTGGAATCAATAATGTATATCATAACAAGCAGCTCTGGTCACACGTATGTCTGTGGCTGTGACGCTATTTAAGGTCGAAGATGGATAAAGCATATAAATAACTACAGTACAACAACATTTATGGGAAAGTTTCATAGAACAAATCGGTTTTCTAAAAAACAATCCTATAAAGCTCAGGCTTCTTTTTCAACAGTGCATTTAAATGTTAACAACCAAAAGATACAAGGCTCATTATATGGATTTCTTTTCATTTACACTTAATGTACATCCACAGTTTAAGTCACACGTTTGTTTTTTTCTCGTGGAGAGTCTGATTTAACTGCCAAGTTTTTAAAGAGTCAGGCTTTTTTTTTTTTTTAGAAATAAGCATAGATTTACAGCAAATTCCCCTCTCTGAAAAGATCCTTCAAAGCACAAGCTCCTTTCTTGCCCACAGGACTGTAAACCTTTAAGCTCCGTCAGGAGCACCGTATTTTTATTCCTGCCCCGAGACATGACTTGCACATCAATTATTCACATTCTACCATTTTCACGAAGTGGTGAATTCAATTCAAACCCAAAGAAATCCCGGTGAGAATACAACTCGGTCGGTCATTTGTATCCGAAGTTACACTGTCGGCATGGCAGAATGTGCCAAAAGTTGCAGCCAGGTTGTCGTATATGTTGGGTGTGCAAAAGAAAAACATGGACGAAATAAAATATGATGGGAACAAAGCGGAGTTGCTTGTACACGACCCCAGTCGTTTTTATTCATAAGTTGATGTGCTGGACAGGGTTAGATGAATGGATTCATGCGGAGGTCATGAATAAGAAATGAGCAGCAGCACTTTCAATGATCTTTTACACACATCCAACCAAATAACACATCATGGGCTTCCTCCTAACTGCAGAGTGGAAGATATGATTCATCAAACCAGGGCCGTTTAAGGATTCCCGATGACTGACGCGACCTGATCGATTGCCTGATATCATCACTTTAGAGTTGATTTATTTTTCTGAGAACATCCTTGAAGTAAATACAAGAGATTCCATCCCTGTGCAAAAAAAAAAAAAAAAACACCCCAAAAACCTATGATTTTTCTCATGCTGATGATGGTTTGCAGATGCATTGTGACAGCCCACATATGCGCTAGTATTTTTGTACTGTTCTGTCAAAGGAGGAGCTGTGGCAGCACTGTGTGCTGTGACATGAACCCACTACCAATCACACAGGAAAGCTCTCCCAGTCCTCTGCAGTGACCACCAGTGAGGTGAGAAGCATCCCAACGGTGCTGGCTTCAGGGTGGGAGTAACTCTCTGTGTGTCAAGGGGACACAAACAAAGCTATGCATGGATATTAGCGAAGAGAATCATACAGAACAACAAGCGCTGCTCTTTTCATCATTTATTTTCATAGGCTGTTAAAACACTGTGGTTGACTGATCAGACTTGCAAAGTGGGGCCAATCAGTATTAGCATAGGTTATAAAACAGTGGTAGGCAATCAGAGCTGCAGCACGTGAGGTGACTACACGATGTGAGCAAGGGAATGTGTTGTTTCCCCTCTTTATGTCATGTTTTAATTGTCTGAGAGCAAATAATTAAACCCTGTGGGTATTTTAGTGAGAAGGCCCCACTTGCCTCTTCATAACAAACCTCAGGAACTGGTCTCTTTGTCGGTCTATGTTGGCATGTCCCAGTTTGTGCCGGTCAAACTCGCTGAGCACATTGATCGTTTTGTTAGGGGGCGAGTAATTGTGGGCGAGTTGCGTGCTCTGATTGCCTCTGGGCTTCTTCAAGACCAATTTGTCCGCTTGTCACTTGAGGGCGGGAGCTCAGAACTCGGTGTGGGGCAGGGAAGAAGCCTGACGGGAAATGTGATCCCTCAGTGACGCCTCGAGCGTTCCCTCTTCATCTGTCTGTGAAACTTGTGCCTTCCTGAACCCTGACAAATGACAATGACAGCCTTTTGTCGGAGTTGCAAGAGTTTTAAACAGGTGTTGCTATCCAAGCTCCAAATCACTAACACTTTTTATTGTGAAATAAAAGATAATAAAAACTTTTTAGAAATGTATTCAGTATTTAGATACGTTAAGATGAGTGCTGTGTATTGAGGGAATGAATTTAAAGTGCACATTTATCTTGTAGAATACAGACCTTGACAGCTGTTTAAGATACAGCTCTATCTCAGGCAGATGTTATATCTGTATACGTATGAATGAAACACACTTACAAAGCTCCTATAATTTAGTTTACTAAAATATTTTTCAGTTTTATTCAATTACAATAACCTTGGTTGCCCTCGAGCTTAATAGCTCAGATCTGACTTGTACATAAACACACAAAGTTTGCTTTGTATGTCTCAAAATATTGCATTTTCTTTAATACAGACGAAGTTCAGTTGTGAGCTGTGGATATGTGCGGCTGAAAGATTTTTACAAATTTTGTTAACCACAAACTTGTAGACTGACCATACAGAGGACAGAAATCAATGCACCCTTGTGTGCCATGTCCTATTTATTCTTCCTAATCCAGAGAGAATGAACACCTTAACTCACCCAAGCAGATCACTTCATCAGCATAACCTCTTTAAAGTATCAATCAACATGCCAATATCATCCCTTCAAGTCAGCACCTTGTTCAATCTATACAAGCCCACCTGCTAAGTGCAACTTCACGTCTCATCAGTCTGTTTTTCCAATGGAAACAACATAAAGTAGATATATTTTTCATATTACTCAAAAACATCAACAGAAAGTACTATGCAGCAGCTTTAGAGGAAATTATCACCTCAGCCGTGTCTTTTCTCTTTATAACATGTGGATGCTAGACGCTGTGGCTTAAGTCAGCCATTAAAGAACAAGACCCATTTTTTATGTGTAATGGGGTCCTCCATTAAACATGAACCTCGAGGTACTATCATGAAGCTTGGCGCCACAAATGAGCAACTGATACTACAAGAGATATAGCCACTATGAGACTCACAGACAAAAGGGTAAAGCTTTACAGGCGAAAGAAGAAACTCCCAAAAAAAAAAAAAGGGGAAAAAAGGGAGGGAATGAAGCAGCAGATTTAAAACCATTCCCATTCAACCTTCAGTTTTCTGCAGCTGCAAGGAGAAATGTGCCACAAGGGAACCTCAGTCCCCTCACCTACCTCTATCTCAAGGTGAGGTGTTCGGACACACCGACTCTTTAATTCTCTGAACAGGTGTAAACCTTTTAATCCAGTGAATCCATGAATAATCAACCACTTACCATCTTTGAAATACAAAAATAAATCCAGAATTTTACAACTTTAATCATCCATTACTCAAAACTATTAATTAAAAAAAAAAAATCCATCAACAACTTTAATGAATAAATCTCCATGTCTGTACCACCCTAATCACATTTATAAGGTGTTTTGACAATGGTGTGATTCACGTTGAATTAAATATATTGAAAAATGCAAACTGCAGTTTTAACCGTGGTTAATAGAACTAAACAACATAGCAGTGAACTCACTCACTCACAAAACTAGCTGAATCACATGTGAGTCTCCAGTCAGTTAAATGTGCTCACAAACCCAGTGAAGATCTGGCCAGCAGTTTGAGCGTGCCTAGAAAAGGTTGCCCATATATTTAGATAGTAGCATATAAGGAAAGGTTAAAGTAATTCAGCAGACCACAGATGGAGCTTAGAAGGCAGCATGACGAAGTGCAGTTATGAAAGAGGCTGAGAAACACCAAGCACCTTGTGACCCTGAGTTGGATAAAGCAGTATAGAAGATGTAGCATAGTTATGTGATTGCAATCATAGAGACTTAATCAGTGGATCAGTGGTGGCCTGCAGGTTAGTGAAGTGATTTAATAACCTAAAGCTCACAGGTTTGAATCCCAATGCCGATGGTCACTGCTGTGGGTCCCAGCTGCTCAGTTTGCATCAGGAACAGCATCTGGTATAAAACTTGTGCTAAATCAGGAACATATAAATCACAGGCTCTTCAGTGATGACCCATGAAAGGAGCAGATAAAATGCACTCTTAATCATTGTGTCAGTAGAGATTGTAATAGTTGGGTTTTTCTTAAAGCGTTTTCTAAAAATACTAAACAGAGCTCCTTTCTCACGAGCACTGAGAAACAGATTGTACTGTACTGACCCAATAACATCTAATCTCAAACCTGAATTGGTGGAGTGGCGAGAGGGTGGGCCTCGGGTGGATGTTTCAGGGAGCTAAACTGTGGGAACAGGTAAGTAGACTGACAAAGTGGTGGGAGTTAGCAGCTTGACAGCCTTGTTGACCGACATGGTCACATCCTGCAGTTGTTGTGTGTTAGGTTTATTAAACTTGCAGTTGATAAAACAATTCCTTGATTATTCTAGCATGTCCAGGCGGATGGATGCAAAGTTTCAGTTTTAAAAAAATGTCGGCTGGAAAAGTCGATAAATGTGTGGCCACGTAAACAAATAAGCAAAAACAATCATCAAAGCACTTTAAGTCTTTCATATCTCCTCCACACTAAACATGCAGCCATAAGCATAGATGTCAAAGCTAAATGTTATTTGTAATGCTAAATTAAAAAAAAAAAAATGTCATTATTAGATATCGTTGTGTGAATATATGCATGTCTAAATATTGATTTATTCATCTACCAATATTTATATGGATTGAAAAGTGTTGCCCAAATTCTGAGATTGAAATGTGATCGCTTCGCTAGCCTCTAAATATAGCCCAGATTAATTTTTAAAAATCCCAACCCAACCTGAAAGTGCACCGTTTCCTAGTTTCTTTGGGATTCAAGCTCCTCACCGCAGGAACAAGCAGCCTATTAGTCATTATTTTTTATATACCTGCCGACTCCAGAGATCAACATCTTCGATCAGCAGACACTGTAATGTAAGATGCTATTGACATATGATTGTGATTTTCTTCAATAGGGATACATGTAGTTTTCAAAAGCACCTAATTATATGTCAACACAGCCATTACACAACAAGAAAGATTCACCAATGTGCTCTATCCCTTGCAGGTTTTATATATATTTCTCAGATAGTGCCGTTTTCTATATATTGCAGTATGTGGTAGGTATGAAATCAGGCCATAGAGATTTAGGAACAACCGGCTGCTGCCAGCTAACCCTTTTCATAATACATAATCAAAACCCATGAGTGTCTGATTACACAGACAATACCAGTGTGAAACATGGCAGAGGAATCTAGCCTCCTACTGTACCACATTGAAACCGTACACCACCATCCCATCGGCAGACAATATCAGCCTTCCCCCAAGAGGGCCTCGTCTTTGATGGCACTTTCCATCAGCACAATTCGGAGCACAATGCTTCAGTTGCAGCCACCTATTGCACACCGACGCTCAACATTTGTCCTTTATGTTTGAAGCCATAGCTCATCAGACAGGCAGAGTAAAGTGACAGACTGTAAATCACAAAGCTAATGAAAAGTTAAAGCAGGACTCTAATAAAAAATCATAAGCAGCAATCTTCAGTGTGAAAAGTTAAGTGTGGGCAAGTATGCCAATATGATTGAACTGTGATTCCACCTCATACAATTAAGAATTTTCCAATGAGGAATGAGTACAATATATTGCCCCACCTGGCATCATTACAGCCAGTCTAATACTTACATAGCTGATGCATACATAAATGCATGCAATATTATACAATTCATGCATCTGCTATAAAGTTGCCTAGGGAGGATGTTCTATATTCAAAATAAGAAAATTGTAATGTGTCGCAGTGTAAGTGTAATGCAATCTGAAAGATAGATGGAAAAAACTGCATGCTGTGATGTGATAGTAATGAGGAATGCACTTGGTGTGATGAAAGGCCTTATTTTTGCTATTTGGTTGGACACCCCACTGCTGGAAACTAATCCAAATGTCTTTTAAATTTCTCTTTAATGGTAATGCACATTCAACACGGGCGGCCACATGTTGGCCTCTCTCCAAGACCGAACAAAGAATTACATTTATTTCATGCTGGGCCGATGGGGAAACCTGCACACAGAATACAAGTGTATTCTACGAGTGTTGTGCATCCGCTAAAACTATATAATTAATCATAAACTTGCTATGTTTGACACTCATTTTATATCCTACAGCATTGCAACATAAAGCTCATCCATCTTCTGTATCGATGGAAAAAAACACATTGCATTTGTGCTGTTATTATCTATCAAAGAGCAGTTTAATGGTTATATGATGGAGATTGTTTCATCAGCATTCCTTCTTCCCAAGGACTTAATCTCATTAAATGCCCTAACGCCGTGCAGAAGCTTGATTGATTGCAAGATAGTTTGTATCCAGAAAAATGACACTATGCAATCAACTTTGCAAATAATTAAACTCAAGGACAATGCTAAGGATGATCATTTTAATTGTGTTTATACAGAAAGACATTTTTGGCTTGTGTTCATAGTTTAATGACGTTTTCTGACACTTGTTTGACACTGGGATTCACTTACTTACATTATTAGAAATCCACACTCAGGTTCTTCATAAAAAATGTTTTTTTTTTTTTTTGTTGGACTCATGTGTTTTTGTATGATCAACACCAAGCTGATGCAAAAGGAAAATGAAGCTACCTTTGCATGTTACTCAAGTCTGTTTTGGAGGTGAGGCTATTCTCAGTCATATAACATGATTAGGAAGCAAAGCTCTTGAGCTGACCCTGGGGGTCTGTTTATGCCAAAGCTCTGAATTCTGCCGAAGCAAAAGTGTGACTTCTGCCTCAGTAGATAAACAGTTCAATCTCAAGATGGAGACTGTCGGGTACCCTGACTCTTTCAGTGATTTACTGCAAATGGCACTTCACAGCATCTACTGCACAATAGCTGGGAAAAGTAAAGTCACCTTGATTGGTCATTTATTCTCGTGCGTCTCCAGAGGCTGAAATGTCTTTACAGGAGCTTCACACCAGAATAGTTAGGACTGGATGTTTTCTTTTGATCTCACAGAGTTTGAATTAAGATGTGACATGAATCTCTAAACACATTAATAACCAAATGGGGAGAAGTCATTTTCAGATTTTATCTTTCTTTCTTGGAAGCTGCCAAAAAGCCAGTGACGAGGCGCCTCCCAAACACAATCTAACATCAGGAAAGTTTTGTATTTCACCCCAGTGTGTTTAAAATAAGACAAAACAGCTGTTTTTTGAGGGTATTTTGGTGACAAATGACATTTTTTATCTAAAGAAGTTTATGTATAGTCACAACGTTTTTTGTATTTGAGGAGAATAATAATAAATGTTATTGTTTTCTTCCAGTTAACACTACCAGGGAAGAATTGTTGGCAGATGGAGCAAAAGTGGACACCTCCGGGAACAGTTCTTGTGGTTCATCCTCCACCACCATGTGATACATTTCACTAGGACACACAAATGGAAATACAAGAGGCAAATATTGCTTTGTCTGCGTATTTATTCTCTCCTTCAGCTTTTCCATCTCCGCTTCACCGACTCCACTCTATTTACTCCAGCAAAGCTCAGATTACACTTTTTCCTTGTACACAAAAGGAAAGCATTTTTTGCTGTCTATAAGACAATAAACAGGAATCCCCAAACTGAGAATGACATTTACTCTAGCTGTGCATATTCCATAATCCCTTGTTGCAATAATACCTTCTGAGAGTTGTAAAATGCCAGCACCTGGTATTATAAACAGGCATGCACTGCCCTAATGTCTGGTTTGCCTTTAAGCTCAAGTAAATTCTAAACTGGGCGCCCTGGACTGCATGACATTGTCCCAGTATTGTGTGAGACAACACGCCCGAACATAAGCAGCTGTGTTTTGGTCTGAGTGACGGATGCAGCAGGCAGCTTTGTTGTGATTATCAGACACAGCCACAGATGTCTGAGCGTGACAGACCAGGGTCTGACCTGATGTGACCTGGATGAAGCAGCCCGTCATCTGTAATAACGGAGTGATCAGAGAAAGTCAGTCACCTGAGTCCATTTCTGTTGGTAAGAAAATGTGGTTTATGCAAGATTTATTTGGCTTTTTTGAAAAAGGTACCAACACTGTGACGAGGCCTCTGGAGGCTCTCAGATCAGTACTGTGTTATCCATAACTAGAAACATGCCATCCATTCTTGGGACAGCTAATTGTGATTAATACTTGTAAAATAAGATTAAATGTGGGTTATGAGAGGAGAGTAAGTGACTGAAGAGCTCTTCTTGCACTCAGAGCTACACTGGAATAATTTTTAACAGAAGAGAAAGCACTCGTGTCCTTCGGGGTCTCAGTTTAATCACAGAAGAAGACAAGAGGAAAAATGGGCTGGAATGGCTAAAATGAGGGACAAGAGCAAAAGGGTGATCTATCCTTATTAGATCCAAATGTAATGCATCAAGCAGCCAGTCAGCGGCAAATGAACAGCCAGGGTGATCCATGAAGCAGTGCACAGGAAGAGATGGGCTCCTGCAGCACTGACCACAAGCTTGGCAATAGCAGAGGAAGAAGTACTGTAAATGGCAAACACAAATACTTTTTCCTGTGTTGCTTTGCATTTAAATTGAATTTGCGCCGGTCGCAGTGGTGCATGGAAAATGCAGAAGGGCTGAAGAGAAATTCTAAACGACATCTGGCTTCCACGGAGGACGCTCTGTTGCTCGCAGTGTTGTACATCACCTCCTCTCCTCACCGCTACATTTACATGCCGAGTTGGAACCATTTAATCTGTTTGCAGGATATTCTGCTGTGTCACAGCTGAAGGAAACAGCCAAGCCACTTGTCTTACTGGCAGGCGTTGGCTAAAGTTGTAGCAAGAACTGGAGTTTTCATGTCATTAAAGATTGAAGAAGCTCCGATCGATCTGGCGTAGTTTAAATTAGCCCAGTAGGCATTAGAAAATATTCAAATGGTGGCTGATCAAGCAGCTTTGCAGCAAAACCCTCATAGTAGATAAAAGATTATCTACAAAGATCTGGGGAAAGCTTTGCAAACAAAAATCACAATGCTGGATTCTGCATTATTGGATGAAGTTCATACAAATACACGAGTATGCAAATGTGAGAAGCGACCAACGATATTGGAGTTTCAGGCCAAGAAAAACATAAACACAATGCTCGACATTTCGTTCTGGACTTCTCTGATTATGATCCCAATGATAAGTGTTGAGTCCTCAGTTTGGATTCACACACTGAAGTGCAGCAATGCTGCTCCTACACCAACCTCACGCAGACTAATGGGGCAGCGAAAGTTACACTGCAACACATTACATGGCTCACTCCAGCTAATTAATCAATTGATTTGTCTCTTCTCGGGAGGGCAAGTCGGCCGCCTTATTATGGTTTAACAGTGATCTTGAACGGTCGAGCTCCCCCACTGTTCAGACCTGCCTGGTGTTGACACAGAGTTAGCCAGGTAAGTAATGGGGCCATGGGCGCATCTGTCTGCAGAATGATGGAGAAGGAGCTCTATTTTCTGCATGGCCGTCCACAACGGTTTCTGCCAAGGAGAGTGACTGATTACACACGTTTACAACAGAGAAGTGAAGAACTGATTTCGAGGAGGGAGTGTTGAGGGCTCAATATTGGCATGAAAGCAGTCACCTTCTGCATGTTCCAAACAACGTGTCCTCACCTCTAACAAACCAGGCTGGAATGTGTAACAGGGTTTCACCAAACATAGTTAGGATCATGGACTGGGTGCGGTGAATGAGCAGCAATGCTCTGGTCACTAAAAACAGCTGAGCTCTATGTATAGCCAAACCAAAAATAGTTTGTTTTCTCACATGACCCCTGAGATGCTCAAAATGGAAAAACCCAAATTATTGCTTAAAGGATGCACAAAAATTCCCCAAAATATGAAAGAAATGGCTGAAATCAACTTTTTTTTTTTTTTATAATAAAACTAAAACTGTACTTCGACATCATCAAGGACTGTGAGGTGTACACACACTGTTCACACACAGTACATTGGTGTATCTGTGCATATAGCTTTCCCTGATGGTGGTTTCGGCTTTTAAAAAAACATTAACATCAGAGGCAACCTGCTTCACACCGACTGATTTAACAGGGTGTAATTAAAAAGTACAAGACTGTTTACTCAACCTGCATTGACGCAAAAGGCTCTCACATATTTTGCCTTCCTACAACAGTGTACTTCATTAAACTTGGTGACTGAAACACAGTCTCCAGGGGAACATTGAGTTTTGTTCATTATTGTTATTTCCTGTTTCCAAACAACACTGAATAACAACACTATGGATGTCACAAAAGTATTAAGCCTTGTCCACAAGTTCAGCACTCTCACTAAAAACTCTAGGAAGTGAAAATAGAACTACAGTTTGAGGGGAAAATGGGCCGTCATTGTCAAGCTGTCTCGTGTTCATCCTTTCATTTCCTCTGTTTATCCAACCGTTTGACATTTAGCGCAAACCTGGACTTTTTTAGAGGGAGATTGATCTGTTTTAAATTCCAATCTGCAACCTATCAAAGAAGACATATAAACCATTTGAAAACGTTCGTTTTCATCAGTGGATCCACGTGTCACCTGAAGCAAATAAATATAAAATAGAAGGGCGAAAAAAAGGCACAGATCCTTACGGGACTGCAGGACAGCAAGAATTGTATTCTAAAAGACAGCTGCATGTTGGACAACATTGATGCGATAGCTGTTCTGAGAAAATGAACACGTATTCATTTTACTAACTTCTCGGTAGTCTCCACTTTGACCCTCGAAGGCGTATTGATTTTCTATTGTGTGTGTGGGGAGCTGGAGCGCGGCTGCAGTTCTAGTAATTGCCAGCTAACCGTGCGTAGCGAGGACATTGTCCTTTGTATCTGGGAACGTCTGGGGCAAAGAGGGCTTACTTTTTTTTTTTTTTTTTAAATGGGCCAAGCAAGTCGACAGTGGGAAACATTTGAAACAAAGCGCCTCAGCGGGACCTTAAAATAAAGTGATTACAAGCGTGGGAGAGTAGATAAAGTTAAGCAGGAGAAAAGGAGTGGGGGATGCCGGACAGAAAGGATAGGAAGAAAAAAAAGAGGAGGTGATAGACTGGGAAGGGAAAACTTTTTAATTTAAGTTAACAATTGTAATGATCACTCCGAGAGTCAGAGCAGACAGGAAGAGCTTGGGAGTAATGTAACAATTCCCCGAGGTGATAACAACAAGCAAACAAAACAAAGCCACACCAAACACATTACAACTCCTTTTAATAGCTTGCAACGCTAAAGGGCACAGTCTTGATTTGGCACATTCCTCACAATCGCTCTATTCTCAGCCAGGCTTTATCATAAGAACAGCACTCCAAAGTTTTTCCACTAATAAAGTCTTCCAGAGAGAATCTCTGTCTAATTCAGCAATCCTCAATGAGAGTTCATATACAGGAGCTTGTAACAAACACAGCAACCTAAAAATAACCGGGCCACTCCTTCCCCATTAAAAGGATTCTCGCTTACAGATTAGTGAAAATAGGAAAACAGATTACTTGGGGTAGCAGGGGGGGAATTCAAATGGAAAGTGGTAAGATGACCACAGACTGATGTAGAGCACAAATGCAGACAAATGAAAGGAAACACCACATCTGCAACGTGAGGAATTGGTGAATGTTGTTCTGGTGATTATGTACAGATCGATACAAGAAAAAGAAAAAAAGAGTCACAGTAATGTTAGTGGGATCAACACAACCACCACCACTTCCCCCAGTTTGAAATGCAAAAAGTTAAAATTATAAATTACTCATTTTGATTTTTAGCACATGCAGTAAAGATGTGATTGTAGCGTACAGATAAATAAAGAATATAATCCCTCGATACATTAAGATAATCACTCCTTTCCAACATGATGGTAACATTTTATTGACAAGCTCATCATTACCTCATTAGCTCTTTTAATTAATATGGTATGTGATTACAGAGGTGGAGAGGGACAGATTTGCGACTCCAGCAAGGAAGGTGTTTCAATGACTGCACCTGCAATGACATTTTACAGGGACTTTTACAGAAATCGATGGCGTACATACCCGAGAATGAATATTTTCAAAGGACTTCTCAAAGAATGGCTGTATTGGGCTGCTGACATCAATTTTCCACAACACTGAGCACAGTCTCCAGCTCCTGTTTTACATAAAACCAGGTCAGATTGTCTTGCATGTACGTCAACAGGCTCCGACAGCCACTCACTCATTTTCAGGAAGGATATGACTGGACAAAACCAGGGCTTAGCGATTACAGGACATCAGTAGTAACTTCTGATAAGTCTCGTAACGTAGCCAAGCTGGGCATCACGTGTGCTTCCTCGGCGAGCCAAACAATCTGTGCTGTTCTGGTGTTGGACAGCGACGCAGCATCAGAAACCAGAAACCCGGAAAGGGCACAGACACTGTGAAACAGATAGACAGTAAACTGGGTCTGCCAGCAAGCTGATATGGACAGATACATATCACAAACAAATGTCTTTATCCCGCAGCTGCCAAAAGGCAGTGAACCCAGAGAAAGGGGTCATGGTTAAAGGTCATGGTGCAAGGTTAAAAGAAAGCTATTACAGGATGAAGAGGTACTTGTTCTTCTTTTTCCATTACGTAGGAGGCCATGCAGACGCACTTTGATGTTGTGGATTACTACAAAATGTGCTGCTTCAAGTCAGCCTTGTTATGTCTTGTTGAACTACAGTGGCTTGATTTCTTACTATTAAAGAAAGAGCGTTTCATATTGTGTGCAAATAAAATTAAAAATGTTGACAGGGAAATAATTTCTCCTCACGTCTGCTCTGGCTCGCAGTCGCTGAGGTTCAAAGATTTCTTGAAAAGTCAAAGACTTAACTGCACAACAACTAAAAGGCTGATGATTTTGAGATGTGCTTTTCCTACGCAGCAATTTAATGACATTAATGTGCTAAGAGCAAACCATGCGTCAGAAATTGTGTCTTCTCTGGCATGAGCGCAAACATTCGAGTTCGGATGGTGACACACTCGGCTGCTTGTCAGGTGAATCCGACAGAAGCCATGTTAGTTCAACAGAGAAGAAAGGAAACATTATGCAACACGCTCTCTCTTTTGTTATTGTCTCGCCTGTCCAAACAATGGCATGAAACGTTCATGCACGACACTTAGACACACTGCTTTATCACACTGCACTGAGAACAGGTGGAATTTCACAACTTTAGTTATTGTTTTCCAAACAAGTGCTTTAAAATAGCTACTGTACAAAAATAAATCCTAACACCATCTAATACTTGAAGCTCCCTCTATTTCTGTTCTGTTTTACAATCTGTATCTATGTAAATGATTACAGAGGTGGCATAAATACTATTAGGTTACCTTTAAACAAAGGCTGTTATTCAATGCTACTATGGGGTTTAATATGTACCAATAATAATTGTCTAGATCTATAGCATTTTGAGATAACTCGTCAGCGTGGCAAGGATCCCTTGCAAGGATCCCACTCTCAGCCACGTTAAAATACAGCAGTGCAAATTAGTCGACTTGTCCTGTCATTCAAACAGGAACAGTGATGTGCAGACGTAATGCCAACCTGCCCGTGTGTATCAAATATTCAGTGTTTGGTCAGGGATTATGGGCTTTGAATGTGCTGTCCTCATGAGACAGGTGGAACATGACCTGCTAAGAGCCATCAGGAAACCAAAGAGAGGGAAACAAAGACGGGCCCTCGCGTCATTGGGCAGGCCCCCGTGAACATGTGCTTGAAAGTACATACTGAAAAGTCACCGCAAGCACTTTTTTTTTCCCCCCAGTCATGGACTCTCTAACTAACAACACCAACACTTTCAAAAACTTTCATCATGGTGTCAATGGCGTCTTGTTTACTGCTCAACAATCGAAGGCTGACACATTGTCAAAACCCTGAGGATTGAACGGATAAGAGCCACACAGTGGTGGAGGAGCTCAAACTAGCCAGAGTTTCCATGTTCTCTCTGTACGTGCAAGGGTTTCTCACTCCCACAATCTGGAGCTGTCAGTGTGTGATTTTCGACAGTTTACCCTGCCTTCCTCCCAATGTTAGCTGGGATTTGCTCCACAAACATGTGTTTGAGGAGGATGACTCAATTTCCAACACATTTGTGTTTGTTTGTTTGTCTTTTTCTCTCTGTTTGTCCGTTAATGAAGTGGCGACATTTCCAGTGTGTACCTCCATTTGCCCACCGTTTCGCTTCACATGGCTTTAGTAGAAGAATAGATGATCAGTGGGAAAATCACACTTCAGACAAACATTATATTGTCCTCAAAACAGACACTGTGGTTAGTGATTTTCTTTCTGCTCCTTTGTGAAAGCATCTATAATAATAGCTTTCTATGTGAATATAGGCTCGAGAGCTGAAGGAAGTATATACATATTGTCAAATCATTCACCTCTGAAAGTGCAGGCAGAATGGATCCCAAATGTTTTTTTAACGCTCACAAAACAACAACAGATTCTAAATGTGTCCTGTGGCAAGTCTCACATTCAACCCAATGCACTGGGATTTACTCAACATCTTTACAGGCATGTGTTGAGCTGATAAAAATCACACAATTAATGACTCAGGGGAAAAACAACAACAACAAAACATAATTATCTCTGAAATCCAGTATGAAGATGATTTCACAGCTGAGGATAAACACAGGTGGTAGATGACTGTCAGGTGGAGTGTGTGAGTGTGTGTGTGTGTGTGTGCGACAGCCACTGTGACATCTCCAGTGTCAGTGTCATTTCTTTTTAACTAATTAAAAATATTTGGGGAGATTTTCATAGCATTCAAGATTTTAATAGAAAGCCCCTAGCACTACGTTTTTTTTTTCCCTTTTCTATTGGGGAGAGGTTAACCAAATTAGTGCTGTCCTTGATTTGTCAACCTTGATGTGACATGTTCCATAACTGTCGGGGTCCTAAAGTGTGAACATCATGTCCCTCTTCTCTGTGCTGCGACAGCTTAGGATGGTGGTAATGAGTGTTCATTATTTGGCTCGGAGTGTATCTATGAAAAAAAGAAAACACTAATAATGTATCTTTTTAAAAGGTACAGCGTGGATGTGGATGATATCAATCAGTCCCTTTGGGATCTAGATTTTTGCAAATAATCAAATCAGTCAATCAGTATCAATGCAGATCTCAGAGAGACTTCAGATTACAAAAAGCGCCACTTGTACAGTCAAGGGTTCCGGTTGTTTTTTCATGATTTATAATGGAACATTGGCTCTCCTGTAAAGATCTCTATATTTTTTAACCGAACTAAGCAACTTCTCTCCATGTTTATGCAAAATGCAGTTTTAAACTAATAGCCTACAAGCAAATGCATGTTTTTAGACTGTGAGGGGAAACCAAAGTAAACAAACTAGTAATGCAAAGTAAAAAAAAACAAACAAAAACAAAACAAAACAACCAGCAACTGAACCAAGAGTATCTGCAATTAAAAGTCCTTGTTAAAATTGTACTGCATTTAATTTTTTTTACAATTACAATGGAATATTGCAAAACAAACACTGTTTGAGAAATGTGATATAGTAATGAATAACTTGGATATTTCCTAAAGACTTAATAACTTGGGGTGATCTTCTACACAGTGTGCATTGGAGACTCACAACCCCTTTACTAAACAGACCCTGTCTTTCAAGATTTGTGCGCAGACTACGCACTGGCTGAGGAAATGGTTCATGAACCAGGCAAGCAGCAGTTTTCAGTTTAATTAAAAGAGGAATTTGACAACATTGATATATAAATTCACAGAAAAAAGAATCTCATTTGTTGAATTGTTGAGCTGATTAAGCAATAAACACCAGGGGAAAAAAATGCTTGTTTAGCATTAATTGCAGACCACTGCACCAAATAAATCAATTGAAAGTGAACTGTTCAGCATTATTTAAATATCACGTAATGTTTCCTCCTCACTGAATTTAACACAACTGCCCCGACGGAGTTTAATGTACTTAATTTGGTCAAACAAAGTTAGTGAGATGCTCATCAAATGATTTGTCTGTGCAGCAAATTTTAACAATTCTACGCAGCAAAAGGGTGAGAGGCCATACGCTGCAATGACAAATGGTATGCCTGGAATCGTTTACGAGCATGGGAGGCAGCGCTGAAGAGAAAAGAAAGATGATGCATTACAGATTCATGGATGCCTGACAGCCAGAGACTCGGGCAAGACGTGAAGATTTGATAAGAAAAAATCCCCCCCCCCCAAAAAACTCTCACTGATTACAGTGTTCTGCAGTACAGAGGAGGACGTGTTCCAAACCCGCCGCCACCAAGAGTATTGACAGCGTAAACAACCATTGAAAATGTGTCACTGAAAAGTAAGCAACATAGATAACAAGGCATTAGGACATCTGAATGATCCTGATGGATGTTCTGGTGGACTGGTCGAACCTGCTTGTCTGTCACTGAAAACAGAAGAGATGAAGATTTCCCCTGGCGCGAGCAGCCAATAACTTTCTGTTTTTCAATGGGTTGAATATGTGCTGACACAGCTGTTTGGATTTATAACCTGAGAAGCTGTGAATCTGTGATTTATTTCAACCCCTTGTATTCCTCCACACAGTTGTTGAGAAAAAAAATCAAGGCCTACTGGACTGTGGTGGTGGCATGAATACGAATAACAGCCGCTGGCTTCGCTTAAACTGCTTCTGTGAAAGAAGTTCGGATCTGTTGTGATCAATAAATGATTTCCTTTGCTCACAGAAGGTATCATATGAAATTCACTTAGGGTTAGAACTACATGTCAGTGAGGAAGACTGCTGTGTGTACAAAGATGTCAAAACTAGACCAAAGGGCCTATGTCTTTGACAAAAGCCTGTAGGATAAGAATCAGCGGTGTGGCCGGCGTGTCCATGTCTGTCCACTTTCATCAAACACATTACACTCACCCTACACCTCGTGTTTGTGCTAGCCTTTGCAACTATGTGATCAATGAAGCAGTATCTGTGAGGCAGTTCTAGGACAATGAACATCTCAATTAAAATCCCACGGCCTGTTAACTGACTCCATCTATCATGCTCTTTCCCTGGTCATCCGAAGAGGGCCGAGGCGGCTTCACTCCGGTCAAACCCCATCTATATTCATCTGGAGCACAGCCTGTGTAAGATAAGTTAATAATGATGTGTTAACAGAGAAGCGGATCCACCCAAGTGGAAAGTGACTAATAAAAACCGGAAGAGGGTTTTATATCGTTGTGTGTAATGTGTTTATTCAGATTAAGTCACTGAACCCTTTGTCAAAGATGAGTTTTGTGCACCACCATGATACTTGCATGCCGTCTTTACACAAGGTCAGAGCAGAGAAGCAATGGAGATTTTCAAAGTCAATGCCGAAGAGACGGCAGATTGAGCATGTGCTTCACGTCCGTATTTCATGATTATTTTGAAAAAAATCGAAGTTTTTCTTCTTCTACGCAAAGCATTATTGTGTTCACCTGCTTCAGTCACACAATACACTTTTGTCGTACCCTGAAAGGTACACTCCACATTTATGGCATAATAACTGAATGTTTGTAGTAAAATCGCTATTTTCTGTGTGTTGTTAAACACACAAAAAATCATAGCAGTTCTGTCCAAAGGGAAATATCTTATATTTGATATCATTAATAATAAATAGCTTCTGAGGCCAAGAACATAAAGAAAAATATTCAATATCCAACACACAATGCTAGATTCTACCCACCACATGCTTTGAGGAAACAAAAGGAAAATTACTCCAGAACATACAGTAATCATGTTATCACCAAATGGGAATTGCAATCTGACCTAAACGATTTACTGGTTGCTATGGAAACCAACCGCATACTCCTTTGGGTAAATGATGTGGAGTGGTTTCTTCAAGCGTCACCTACAGGCCTATATTCATTGGTATGATGGGAAAGCAAGGAAGGAAAAAAAAACATCCTTTTATAGAGCAGCCCACTGAAAGGGTGACTCCACTGTGGCCGGCGCCTCGTCCTCCCTGCTGGTTCTCACCGTTTCTAAGGTCAAGGAGACTGGAGAAAGTAGGACGCGACTAAATCATGTGAACAGCTTAATTATGCTCTGCTTACTTCTCTCACCGAAGTTTCTAAACACGTATAAATAGATGGGGTCGTTACTGGTAGAAATACTGCGAAGTCCAACGTGCGAGGAAGGAAGTTGTAATTCATTAGCGTGTTCGCAAAGCATTTCTCTGCGGCTTAGCACCACGAGATGTGATAATAAACAAGCTATCTGGCAGCAGCGCACTTAATGCGAGACCGAGGCAGGAGCGTCACAACTGAAGGCTGTCAATAGGTGCCACTTGTGTCGTCACGTCATCTCAGAAGCTCAGCAGTACAAAAGTCTCACGGTAAAGTCAAAGTACAAGATCTCCACAGCAAGTGGGGGCACGATGAGAAATATGTGCGATGATTAGTGGAATCAGCTGCTGCTTACCTTTATCCGTTTCTCAACCTTTGATTGAGTAATCTAATGGTAATCCACAATAATCCAAGATTTCATTTGCTAAATACATTAATTCAGGATCCGTCTCATTAGAAAAGCTCTCGGTGTGCGCTCGGAGAACAAAAAGATCCATCACGATTCGCACCATGACACAGGTATGGAGATAGCGATGAATAATGCTGTATGTGTGTGTCCCGTACGCTGCAAGTTCAACCGCTGGGGAAAAAAACCGTATGCAGTTTAACATTAATTTTGGAGAACTCTCATTCAACTATTACATAAAAATATACCAAAACGAATGTGAACATGACAATCCAAAACTCCAAAACTAACACAGTGACTGCAGCCTGCCAGTCAGTTTGACTAAATATACAAACACATTTTGGAGTGTGACGTTACTGTATTTTTCCACAATGTAATGATTTAACCTTTGCTTCCAGTCACAGCCTGCTTTCACAGAGTCTCACAAATTATGATGCAGAGTAGGTGATAAATCTAAACTCCTTCTGGAAACCCTCACAGTTCCCGAACAGGCTCTGCACACGTAAATGAACAGTACCTAAATGCTGTTTGGCATGTATGGCATGCAAACATGGTGTGTCAATTGTTAGCTTCTTGTATAAAAACATGATTTAAGAGAAGTTTAACCAAGCTGCTGAGAGAACAACAGGAAAATCTCTGCTTGGTGTCTGAGAATCACAGCAAAGGAAAACACGGGAGGGATGAATGTGCCACTCAAAAAGTCTTACCGGTGTTGAGTGTGCCTGTGATGAGTCTGAACAGGTACTGCGCGAACTTGAAGATCTCACGCTTGCACCTTTTCCTGCAGCTCATCTTTGCTCCTTCTTGTAGAGGTCAGCACAAAAAGGAGATCTCTGGCTACAGGGTTGTTTAAAAAAAAAAGAAGAAAAAAAGATCCGGGGGAAGACTTTCTCTATGTCAAAGTTCCACAGTGAGGCAGTCCTTCTCTTCTCTCCTCCAGTCCTTCGGCAGCGTCAGCGTGGCCCTGGTGTCTGCGAGTGGCAGGAGTGATGATCATGAGTGAGTGCGGAGCAGCGAGGGGGGCTCGTCCTGCGCGTGTGGCTGTGTGTGTGTGTGTGTGTGTGCGCGCGCACGTGTGTATGTCCAGGCTCCTCTGTTGCGCGGCTCCAGGGTTAGGCAGTCTGATCAACGCTGGGATGGAGTGTGCTCTTTTGTCAGGTCATTAATATTTGCTCACCGGCGGTTTACCTCCAGCTCTCTGAGGGAGGTAAAAGGAAGGGGCTTCTCTCTTTTCTTCCCCCCCCCCTCTGACACTCATTCACTCCTCCAGACTTTTAATGCAACTCTGAGCAAACACTCCCCTCCTCCTGCTCCGTGTTACTACAGACTGCTCTGTTGGCTTCACGATGCAGTGGTTATCCACTGGGTCTCTCCCTCGCTCCGTCTTTCTCAGACACACAAACAAACACACACACACACACTCCCACACTTGATCTCGTAGTGCGCCTGCTGCTCGCTCTACTCAGCACCATCTGTGGATGTTTTACCCTCGCTGACGGTTGCCATGGAGGCGTGGCCTGATTGGCTCGAGAGGAGGAGGAGGAGGAGGAGGAGAAGAAGAAGAAGAAGAGGAGAGACAGAAAGCACACAAGGAGGTGGAGAGAAATAAAGGAGAATTAAGGGGAAAGTGTCCAGCTCAATGAATCAGCAGTGACAGCACATTATAGCTTCGCTCCGCAAAATGTAAGTCAACGTTGAGACAATGAGTGACAGTAATGGACAATTTTAATGGTAAAGCGTGGGCTTTGGGAAAGCACATATAGGTTAAGTGGTTGGGGGAGTGACAAATAGAGAGAGAAAAAAATAGAAGACAAGCTATAAAAAGCAGAAATGCAGACAGGTTGGTGAAAATTACCAGCAAACACCGATGTCAAGGTCAGTATTAATAATGACTGACAGGCTACGCCCAGCATCTGTGATGACATTAGGACTAGCCAACTGCATCATCTTCTCCACTAATTAGCCTACAACATATCTCAATAGCACTCATCTATCAATGCCAAGCACCCCCATCTAAAAGTGTGTCATTAACTCAAACCTTTAGCTGCTTTCAGTCTTCTGACTGCAAAGAAATTAGTTCACAATTTATACATGTCCATCAGTGAGACAGACTCAGGTAAAAGATAAGATCTAAATTGGAAGACGCTCTGAAACAGGACCAAAAACTCAGACAGGTCGCTTAATGGATAAGCACTTCTATTTTGGTGCATCTTGCTCTGTGTGGAGACTCTGCAGACTCTGACCTTGGGGTTCTTGTTAGCGTGTTGGACCACACAAACACTAAAGGAAGGAGGGAGCAGTGAGGGCTTTCTTCAACAGGCATAAAAAAAATATATATATATCTGTGCTTTGAGAAAAATGAAGATTTCAAGGACAACAAGCATTGAGTGAAACTTCGTAACTGGGTCAGAGTAGCACAAAGGACTAGTAGTGTCTCAATTAGGTAAATAATTTACAAGGTACCTGTGGGGCATTGAATTGCCGTAGAAATTGGCGAGAGGGCGTGACACTGTTGCAATTTTTTTCCAAAATAAAAGTTCCTTTTGGTTTTGAAAAGACACAAATGCAGTCCACGTGGATCTTTGAAAAAAAGAAGAACGGCAACCGATCATTATTGACTCGATAAACTATTTACAAAGTGTGTCTTGTAGATTCAATTTGAGAAAATAAATCTAAGAAGCAGCCTAAATATTACCTAAAAGACAACAGATGAATCAAGAAGAAATGATCAGTGTCACTGTTTCCAACTGAAAAAACAATTTACACAAAAAACATCTGACTCAAATTCCATTCAGCTACGGATACACTTTCAATATATTTATTTGTAGATGCTTAAACTTGACACCTGTTTTGGTACTCTCTTAAAACACACTGGATGTGTGTGTGGTTTGCAGTTTCAGGATACAATGAGAAGATCACCCATCAATGTCAACACGAGTGTTTGAGCAAGCTTGTGTTGCAGAGCCGACCAAGCCCAGAGAAATCAGCCACGTGTGCAAGCAACAGACATGTGGAACTAAAATATGACACTAAGAGAAGTAAAAGATAGCCATTACAGACAGTGGGCGAAATCAAAAACATCAAACAAAAAAATCTGTAGATACTTGATTACATCTGTGTTTCTTGTTTGTATGTGTTGCAGTCTGGGGGGTCTCTGACGCTTATTCGTTGTCAAGTTACCATTTTTAAGCTCTGATGAGGGACACCACATTATAGCTAATCTTTCTGAGGTAATTCTCACTGATTCGCTTTTTTTAAATTTCCGATTGAATTCTTAGGAGACTTCCCAAATCCCCAAGGTATCATTTCCTCAGTATAGGAGCCAGCTGTGCTGTGCAGATGTTTTGTTTGTCTGCTGGAGGAGTAGCTATTGTCAAAAGCCTCACCAATAGTTTGTTGTTGTCTACATTCTTTTTTTATTATTTGGAGTCTGTTTTTGTTTGGATTTTTAGTTTTGTTTTATCAAAACACCATCTTCGTATGATACAGATGCTGACCTGTAGAGGAGAATATCCTTTTCTCACTGATACTGAGGTGTATGACGGAAGTGATAAATAAATGATTTTGAAGCTCAGGTTCCTTTGGTGCATGATGGCTCCAGGCTTTTCTGGGACAGCTAAATTGAACAGTCATCGGCAATAACAGCATGGCCATGTCGAGAAACCTTTATAAATGCAGGATCTTATACAGAGTAGTAACAGTTTCCTGAAATTCCTAACATTAGACACTTGAAGATCATGCATGGAGTTGACCATCTTAATATTATTTCAGGTAACAAATGTGTTAAATGTGTAGGAGAAAACTCAGTTTTCACAAGATGTCACACTGAATCCACCAGACATGAAGGACTTTTCAAAAGGTAAATGTTTGACCTGCATGCTGGATATGATAATCTAGCTTAGACCGTAGCAGAAAAAACACATTGTGGTTCACACTTTACAAATTGTATTTTTAGTGTTAGGAATTGTGAAACATAACTTGTCAATGCATTTGGGCATATTTCAAATTCCAGGCTCGTTCCAGCACGCACCTGCAGAGAAAACTTAATTTCACCATGTCAGCAACTCCATCACCTGTCACCTGGCCCCTGGTTTTCACTTCTACCCATGTTTCCGATAAACAAACACGCCCCTCAAATAATTTCCACAGAAGCACTTGGGAGCATCGGCTCTAGAGTATTTTCAGGTCACGCAATGAGAACACACACACAAATACACATATGCCCATGACAAACAGAGTTCAGCGAGTTGTGTCACCTCATAGTTTTCCAGGTGAACAGATGGCCTGCCGCACACTTTTACTGCGTGGAACGCCTTCTGAAACACATCAGTCAGGTCCACTGTGTTGCCGGCAAACACTGCTCTCAAACAAGAAGTCAGAGATTTTTTCCGACAAGTCTGAAAGCAACTCACAGATCACTCTGAAGGCCACACCGTCCCCCCTTGTTTAATGAGAACCGATGTGCAGAACAAATCACTACATTCCAAGTCCATATACAGTCAGGAAAAACTCTCAACATGAGCAATGTTTACCTTGATGAGCATTGTCGAGACAAAAGTGATAGGGGTCCACGTAAACACAAATGCTGAAAATTTAAAAGGCTCTTTGGGTAACTGTAGAGGAAAACAACTTTAAGTGGTCTGAAACTCTCAGAAAGTTTGCTTGAAGGTGCTTTCTTTTTGTTATATTCCCTCAACTCAGCACATTGTGGACAATGATCATCTCAGCCATTTAGATTCTACTACTCCAACCTTGTATTAAAAATCAAGAGGAAAAAGAAAACTATTTTGTTATATAAGGAGGACAGACGTTTACTTGATTTATTTAAATTTTTTGAATAATTTGATACCGTGGGGTTGTCTTCTGTTCAGAGTGAAATATATCTATGAAAGATTGTGCATGACGACAGCATGGGGGTCGAAAAAACAAGAAGAAACTGTTGGATGTGATCTGTAGGCACCTGACTGCAATGAGAGGTGACTTGGCGGGGGGGATGACAAGCCAGCTACAGGTGCTAGTTGTTGTTGCTTGCCAGCTATTCAAAGGCTTTAAACTGCCGCCTCTCAAATGCTTTCTATCGCAGTGAGGATGACATACTATGGGAGGAGAAGGCGGAACCGCAGCGTGAGAGAAACCACAGGAGGTCTGTCCAGGAACAGGAGAGACTGTATATAAGACAGTATAAGAATAAGGAACATCTGAGAAGCTTGGTAAATTAGCAATGTAGAACATGTGTAAATGCCCCATGACTGGTATTGAAAGATGTTAACAGCTTTAATCAAATATGAACCTTTGGGAAAGGGGCGATGTCTTAAATAATCAGGATTGGATTATATTTCAGTATAAATTTCTTGAATTTAAAACGTTGCAATAATGTTCAAATGCACCAAACTGTTATCAAGCACATGTACTCAAGACACATGTTTTCCACTAGTCTTTACCACAAGCATGTCCCCAACACCAGGAAGTCCCAAAAGAGATTTTCTGAGCCGACACTGATGGTTTTCCTGTTGCACCCCACAGTGACGACAGGACTAACATGAAATAGTCTCCACTCAGGGAGAAGTTGACAGATATATTGATCCATCTAGAGAACACTGCCTGCAGGTGCCTGGGGGTGAGCGCTACCATTACAACAAGAGCTTATTTTCCTCCCCACTGTGTGGAAGCAGCACGGCCGGCAGGAAAACGAAATGCAGAGAGCAGCTTGTCATCAAACATGGGAAAGCTCTGAAGGCCAGATACTATTATTCTGAATTGGTGCACATTAAAAAAAAAAAAAAGAAAGCAATAAAGCCACCGATTATATACACAATCTGCAAGAAAGTGCTGAATCTTTAAAGTGAAAACAAATGATACAGTGCTGCCACAGCAGGTCAGACACAGAGCTTTGGGCAAAGTGGCCACGAAATTGAACATCAAGAGCTGAGTCACAATCTCTAAAGTAGCCATCTGCCATCAAGTAGTGGAGTGTCCTTCACTGCATGAGTGCACTACCTTCCATTGGACTACAGCAGGACACTGTTGTTAACTGGCCATCCATAACCTCATTCACACGCCACTTTGCTAAGAATGAATATCAACTTTATCGATGTTCTTTTGTCTCTGATGAAGCAGCATGCAGCGGGAGAAAAAGGTCATAGTCAGTCCTTGCAGGTACAAAGACAATGAAAGGTAATTATGTTATACTCAGTTTTCGTGTACAGCTGCCACTCCAATCCCTCCCCAAAAAATAAATCACAATAAATCACGAGTTTACGCTTTTTTCATCTGCCAGTCCTCACATGTACATTAGTGCATTCTGTGCAATTCTCAATATATGACATACTAGCACATGTGTGTGTGTGTGTGTGTGTGAATAAGTATTATCCATGTCTCAATATAATATGATATTTCATAATTTTTTTCACTAAATCCGTGAGCTGATTGAAGGAATAGAAGAGGACTGTCTTGCTGTTCTAGATAAACATGTTGATTATACCCCACAAAATTCACAGAAATCTATGTGAACGGCAGCCTCTGCCATGTGTAATCACTGTAAATGTGCATAAATTAGGTGGTGATATCATTTTAACCCCAATCCAATGATCCACTGCAGTTTACTTGTGATTGTGATTGCCTTTTATAAACCTACTCATTTAGGGGGGTACATATATTCTTTGTGATTATAATCAATTTATTTTCTATCAAAATCAGATCTTCCATTCGCATCAGACGTAGTAATCATGGAAACATAATGGAGACAATGGAGATTAATTTCCAGTGAGAAACAAAACGGCGACAAAAGCTAAAAAAAAAAAAAAAAAAAAGCAGGTACAGGGTCTGAAGGCATTCAGTCTTATGTCTTACAGCAACTAAACATATCGCTGAATCCCAGCATGCATGGAGATGAGCAGTTTCACTGCAGATCAGTGCCGCCGACTTTCGGTAAACAAGGTCGCTGCCAACACGCCATCAGCACAACATGAAAACCTCACAGGGACAAGAAGTTACAGCAAACAGTGAGTAAATACACACATGTGACTGATTCCTGACATCACACCTTAGCACCAGTGGGGTATTAGTCGTCTGTTCATATCTATTTTCTGAAAACTGGACTCCCTCAAAGAAATTAAGCCCATCATTTGATTTTTGAAGGTATTTGAAGGATTTCTCCTTGTTATCAATAACAGGTTAACCTGTGTATGTCAAAGTGAGTGCCATCGAAGTATTTTCACCTCAAAGTCATTAGATAGAGAGTGAATTAAAAATGTCATAAAGACTGAGAACTAAATGATCAATTAATGAAAAGTTAAAAGGTCAGTTTACACTGGTTTTAAAAAGTTTAGATTATGATTCCAGAAGAGAATGTGAGGGGATGTGACGCCCTCTGTGTTTATTCTCTATGTTTACCTCTCGTATTCTGAGTTCAAGCTGCATAGAAGATGGATGGATGCATCACAAATTCTCAGATCAGCAGAAAAAAAACTCTTTAGTAATAAAAACTTGACTGGACTGTTTCAAACAGAAGAGACAGGCACACCAGAGTTAAAAGTAACTGCTGTCCCTGCCAGAATCACTATAGCAAAGTTGAAGCAATTAGAAAAAATAAGAAATTCCAGCCTGGTCATAATGTTTTTTTTCTCAAACGTGTAATTAATGTGAACATTTTTGTCGTCTGGCTGAAATGAGATCAAACTCAGCTGCAGGTTAACACTCATGAATTACCAACCTTTGTGCAAAAAAACCAAAAACAAGTATTATTATATAATTCACAAGTTTCCATTACAATTTTCATTTCACCGATGCTCGGCCCACAACTTCTTCACGTTAAAGTAGCCGTTTGGTTTGTCTGAATCTTTTCACTACAGTTCTGCAACTCTGAAAAATGAGCATTGGACCAAAAAAAACCACTATTTATTCCTAGTCTGAGATACAGTGAAAGCTCCTCAACAGGGTGCTGCACACTCCAAAACTGGACGATCTGCTGAGCACAGAGAAAGCTGGGAGGGCATTACAATTGAACCTTCACTTCTGTTTACTGTTTTATATCGAAATAAATCCCAAGAGACCGTCTGCATAAACACTTTTACTGCAGTCCATCTCAACACTGAGGAGGGAAATAACTGCAAAGAGTAGATATACTGTACACGGCTGGTGATGCATTCAATTCCGAACGGAACAGTTAAGTCTGGGCCCTCTGCCCAGAGTTGTTTACTGAATGCACAATTTCATGAGCCTCAGAAATAAAGTGGTAATGTGATACATCATTGTCAAACATTGACAATGATAGTGAAAATGGGACATCCTCACAGCAGAGAGCTCAAAAGTTGTCATACCCCCTCTAAAAAAAACACAAAAGACACAGCCAGCTCCACAGCAGCAATCTGTAAATCTATACCCACCTTCACAGAGGCAGAAAAAATCCCGGATCAAAATCAGCCAAATTTTGAATAAACACATTTTCAGCACGAGCAAGAGTTACTGAAGCTTTATTGAAATATCTTAAAGCAGCAGCAAGCTGCAAGGTTTCTCTTTCATGCACAAGTCATACTTTCTGTCAGGGATGGTGAGAGCTGTCTCTTTCCACCCAACATGAGGCGAGAGTAAAAACAAAGAAAAAGGAAGAAAAAGGAAAAAATAAAAACGTTCAAAGTTAATGGTGCAAAATGTTTCTGCTATGAAACAAATTTATGGCACAATGATATAGTTTTCTGGACTGAATTTCTGGATCGTGCAACCAAATGGAACAAAAAGAAGAGCTCAGCATGAGGAGACACAGGACACTAAAGCTATCAAGCCAAACGGTTGCTATAGTAACCTTTATGGTGAGATTAAGCACACAGATGCAGTCAACGGGAGAACCGCTGATCAGGTTTTTTTTTGTTTTTTTTAATTCTGTCATCAGGAATAAGGTTCGTTCACTGGTTTAGATGACAAAAGGAAAATCAAACAAAGATACATAGCAGCTTTTGAACCCTCATGATAATAAATACTTAAAGCAAATTGCACAAGATCAACACTTTATCAGCAGATCGATCGCCTCAGAATTAAGGTGAAAGGTGAACTGACGTCAAGGCAGGGTGAGTTTTAAATATTGAGCATCAATGGCTGATCACTGCAGAACACTGCAGAAGTCACTTGTCTCCTTCCAAAGACACATTATTACAAAGTCTAATAAATCTTTATTTATAACCATGTCATTTGTGTCTATTATGCATACTATATACGTAGATGTGTTTTTTTCCTGTCTAATGCTAAGAGTTAAGTATATCCTGTACAATTTAGAAAATACATATTTATAAATTGGTTAAATTGTGTATTCTGTCTGGGAATGTTGGCAAATGTTTGAATGTTTCAATCAAAGAAACCCAAGAGTTGTCATTTCAATATCAAACAATATACAGTCTTTTAGTCGATTACGATTTCAAGAGATCCAGAGACAATTTCCCAGCAGTATCTTGTTGAGAATTCATTGTATTTCAGGTAAATATTACAATTAGATCAATAAAAGCAGGATTGTCATAGCATACGTACGACTACTACTATTACTACTGACAATACCAATAACAGAACTGAATCTCTGTCACCAATGCAATTATAGTCACTTTTCTGTCTTATTGACCTGTTACTCCTTTTTCATATTCTTTTTTTACTTTTTCTACTATTACTGCCATGCCACTCCCAGTTGTTTTCACTGGAAAGCGTCTATTCTCTGCAGCCCCGCCCTTCTCTGCCTGCAATTGGCTGACATCCTCACCCTCTCAGTCATCATGCCAAGATCAAACCAACTCAGAGAAGAAACAAGCTTTGGCCAATCAGAGACACTGTTGTTATCATAATTATCATAATTATTATTGTTAGTGGTCAAGACAACAATAAATGAATGAATGACAACAGAGAATTAATCGTGACTACCTGGATCTAAAAATAGGCAGATGTGAAGGAAGTTGCTGCTCTTCTTTGTTGCCATTGAACCGGTTCTTCCAAACATCAACGCTGACGATTCAATGAGGAGTCAGAAGGGCAAACAAACTTTGAATCATCAAAGAATTAATGGGGCTGAAGTAAATGGAAAAAACAAAAAGGCTAATCTACTTCACCAGTGCAAACAAATTAAGGACTTCAGGGATAAAAAAAACAGTACCTGTGATGATGCAGGGCGCCACTGCAGATAAGAGTTGGGTCAATATCGACAGACGCTAATGAATTGCTTATGACATCAGTATACTAATGTAGGTACAAGCGTTCCCTTATGGCACTTCAAACAAGCATACAGGACGCCGTCTCACATTAAAATCTATTTTCCTACTTTGTATGCATTTACAGTCGCGCTCGACACATTTGTGCGTCTGCAATATGGAGCGATGGATCACAATGCTGAGCATAAGGCAGGTTTAAAATGCTGCTTATCAAGATGGCCACTGTGGTTTATCTTCATTGGCATTCATTACCACTGTTAAGAATTAGGCAGACTTTGTTTGGGAAAAGGTCATTATGGATAGCCGAAGTAATCTCTTTCATTATAAATCTGCTGATGGGATACTTAACAACAGCACGGTAAAACCTGAAACGCTATCTTCCCTCTCCTCCCAGGCAAGAACACAGTACTGTATATCTCTGTCATTACTCCTTGGACTCACCGCCGACGTTTTATCTGCACTCGGCTATCTTGCCGAGGCTATTCGGGGAGATGAAGGCTTTTGAACAGGACCCCGATAAGAGTGATTCGCTTTCCATGCCCATTCACATGGTTTTAAAAAAAGGGGCCTATACTGAAAAGCAGTTATATCCTGAGAAACGCTATCCCCAAACAAGATGAGCTGCTACGCATGAGATAAATGCTTTATTCTTTATTATTCTTGCAGACTGGATTTTAATTGCAGGCTATGAAATGGTGAAAGTGACTTCTCGCTATTTTTCAAGGGGCATTGGGTCTGGTATTAACGCCTGCAGACAAAAGCTTCTTTTCTACACGGCAAAGCTCAATTCTGATTTATTGGTGAGATTGTCCCACACATTATGAAGTCAGCAAAGCCTACAGCCAATATCAGTCCAGAAAGGTTACGTATAGAAACTTTTGTTGAATTCTTTAGACGTCAAACAAATCCTCAGGGCTCTTTCATTTGCGGTGACATTGGAGGCACATTCAACCAGTGATACCGTTTAGCCATTTCTTTTGATATGCTTTTCAAACACCGTCCAGTTTGAAATAGGCACGTTGCATTTCGCCTTCAGGGCTATTATCTAAATCCTCTCGAAGGTCCGACACCTCATTATTCCTTCACCGAAAAAATGTCCTTCATGCTTCACCTGCTACTGCCACAAACACTGCTCATTACTGGAATCATGACAAATAAATCCTAGAGGGACATCAAACTTGCATGAGATTTAAAGTGACCTCTCTCTGCAACACCAAGATAGATTTAGGTCCACAAGTCAGAGCTGGAAATTTTTTTTTTTTTTTCTTAAGTTATTCAACATTTACAGGTAATTTTGAGATGGTTTCACCTTCCTGATGTGTTTCAAAGTCGTTGAGGCAGCTCGTCACCTCCGACAATAAACAATATTTAGTGCCACCAACATCTGTTACCAAAGTGGGCCACCCTCTGTGTAATTAGTGGATTTAAACAGCAAGAGGAAAAACATGCTGTATATCTTATAATGTCAGAGCAAAGAAGTTAATGCATGGCATCCAGGCAGTTTGATGAGCAGTTTTAACATTTACATGGTTAGCACTGCTAGAGAGAAGCCTTGCCCTGTTGCTGTTTTCACGTGAATCATATTAAATATTTGTTTTAGGGACTGAAAATACTTGGTGGATGGAATAATCCAATACGAGTCTCTGTAGACTTGACTTATTTCATGCTTCATTTGTTGACATGCAAAGTTAATTTCATTGCTGGTCATGTTGTGATGAGGTGAGTGAACAGCTGAATGCAATCTTGGATCACACCATTCACCATGAAACAAATCTGAATGTGATACCTAGTTTGATGTTTTGGAAGCAGTGCAGGTAAAAGAAGATAAAGAAGACAGGGCAGACACATAACTGTTGTGACTGAAAGATGCCCGTTTGATGTTGAAATAGTTTTTAAATGTCTTGAGTTGTGACATAATGTATCGTAAAGACAGCAGAACAAACCCAAAAGATGAGGCACTTCGCAATAAACTGGTAGAATTTGTTTGTGTTTCATTGGATCACAATTAAAGGCTCTCTCAATGAGACATTAACTGAACACAGCATACACGCAACTATATTGTGTTGTGGATTGCTGTGTATTTATACAATAACTTGTGTTACTCATCAGACGATCGAAACCTTCTCAGCTCAAACTTGTGCTGAATAAGTTAAATACGGTTGACGCGAACCCTCCATGTGGTGCTGTGTGTTTACTTTTTCGATTTCCTATCAAACTGGTTGTATTAAACAAAGCTATGTTCCCTCCACCACTTGAAACACTAGTAAAGCAGATAACAGAATCTTGAATTCTTTTATTGCTGCACTGGATCTTTAAAAGCTGTATTGCAGTTCATAATTACTCTTCTGACCATTTTGTTTTAGAATATTCCCAATTTGATAATGTTCTATGATTTAATTTTTCATAATGTTTTATTCTCATTTTATGTTATTCAGCAATACTTCTGGAATAAAAACAATGGTAAACAGCAGGTGACATCAGATAGTATCTGATCTGTGAAATCAAGCTGTTTGTGTACTATTGTCAGGAATTGTACACAATAATTGATAATACAATAACTGTTGGTTGCAGAGCTACGCTGCACTTGTTCTGTTATTACACAAAGGAAACACAAAGCTTCAAGTCCCATCTGGCAACTCTGTCAGTTTCTCCACACTACCTCCCCAGAGAATAACAAATTAAAAAAAGTCGGGGATTAAAAATCAGCAACAGCTACACAGACATCTAAGCTGTTTGCATAGCAACATCGTTAGCAAGTCACACATTTCACTATCACATTCATAGAAAGAGACAACGACTGCAACAGAAAGGTGATTGGATCAAAAAACCGTGCGGCTTCCATCTGTCATATCGATATTAAGTGAGAAATGGAGCATAAGAGTAAAAGAAAAGCCCAGATGACTACGACTCCTACATTCATGCAGCCAGGAACACCAACTGGCACCATTCATAGTGTGAAGACGACTAATCCCAGCTTCCCCTGTCGCAGCTCTTGCTCATCTTTACCAGTTCTCCATCGCAGGCAATTTTAAGGACACGCTGGCATTTAAAAAGCGCTTAAGTGAAATTCTGCCACTGAAGGGCAGAGGGAATGGGAAAGAGAGCATGAAAAAAAAAAGGAACAAGAGGAAATCACAATATATCTGAGTAATGAGCACATCGGAGCTACTGACAGTAATGAACTTCATGCCGCCTCCCAAAACCTCATCGCTCAGTGTGATTGACTGAGAGGTCGCCATTCATTTTCACTAAGAGCCAAAACAATAATGTCTGGAAGGCGCCGCCCCCCCATATTTACTGGTCTTCAGGCTGGCCAGGTCTTTAGATATGATGACACACTAAAGACATACACATCATGAGTCTCACAAACTATTTGACAGAATGAGGAAAGGGGAAGTATAAATGACATTATGCATCATGTAACTTCTATATGAAATAGAGATGTCAAGGTAATAACTCGGACAGTTTTTGATTTACTCCACTCAAAAGGGCATAATGGCCGAAATATCGCTTTCACACATTTTTTTTCCTAGATTATAATAACATGGGGTCATTTAAAAAAAGGGTAAAATAACGTGTTCTTTCAGATTGACGATTTCAATCAATAAAGACAAATTACAACAAAAAAGTAAAAATATTTATGATAGAAGCAACTTCAAATCATGCTTTGGAAATATTCACAAGATAGAACAAAATAAAGCCCAAACTGAGTTCTGGCTGACTCCCAAACTTGCTTTCAACATTGCATTTGAATGACTTCACGCTTGTAAGAAAATTATTGGTGATACAAGGACGAAGAACTGCGTCAGTACATTTCTTTTTTGTTGTTGTTGTTGCTGTTGTTTCACTGGCTTAGAAAATCCTCAAAATGTAATCAGCAGTGTGGAATTAGATGCAAATCTTCTGTTTGAAAGAAATCACAGATTTTCTAGGGCATCGATCTTGATAAGCTTGCCAAGCGCGTGGATGCTGCAGCTCAAACTCATTTTCTTGAAAGAATAAAAACGTTTTGTGTCTCTCGGCAACTGAACGTGCTTGTTTTTACATACTGCCACTTTGACACATTTTTAAATATCACTCTGCTCTGTTGTGGGGGTGGGATTATATAGGTCTGTCTGAGTAGAAGCCAATTGGTTTTCCCTTAAACCCTCCAGGGCACTCAGTATACACTCAGCTGTGCAGTACCAATGCAAGGCGGAGTAAGACTAATATGCATGGATAGTATTTATAAAGCATTTTTACCCCAAAAATGTGTTTTGTGGACTTTTTAAATCAAAAATTCACCAAACCAAAGGATCAACTGGACGTTTGGATGCCCAACATCATTGCTGACATAATAAATAATTGATACGAGTGGACTGGAGCAAATTCACCAAGGCCACCTTTGGTTGATACGCTAATAATGTGGCAATGGCAGCCCTGAGCGCTGATGGAGATAAATAATAATGTAAGGTGGGGAATCGGGCTGACTGTTGTGCGTATACTTTTTATTTTTGTGATTCAGAGTCAACCCACAGAGACTCGCCAACAGTCATTGTTACGGGCCGTAACAGAGGTGGTTGCAACGGAGGGAGCACTTAAAAATGAGTGAAAGCAGGACTGCTCGGCACAACCTCGATCAAAATCTCAGCCGCGCCTCAGCCAGCATGCCGGGACCAATCAGAGAGAACGACAGCTAATCAAGCAAGTCTGCATTCGTGCCAGTGGCTCGTTCGGACCAGACAGCAAAGCCGTGAACTAAATGTCAGGTAATACTCAAATTGAATCGCCATTTAACATTTTATTATGATAATAACTTTGAGACGGGGTGAGAAAGTATAGAATTATGATTTAACAGGAAAATCTAATTAAATGAAATAAAGTCATCTTCTTCTGACTGACGGATGTATGTTTTGAGATTGTTATGCACTCAATAAAGTTGAGATTAACAAACTGAGTTCAATATTTCAATGTATATACACATTTATTCCGGTGATTAATATCATGGCAGTATTAGTATATTTTTTAAACTTATTCTTCACATAAGTGTTTTCACTGTAAAACATTTAAAAGGCATTTGCAGAGGAAATATGTCCCTAACATGTACAGTTGGCGCAGCATGAAATACCCTTGCTCAATATTCAAATTGCTGTTGCCATTATGCCACTAGTGGAGTCGTTCAGAGTCCCCAGGGAACAATTAAGATTTGGCAAACGGCGGCCTGTATTATTAAGAAGCCCAGAGCAATGACATACTGAGCTCCCTCCCACTACTGAGAGGGAATCAGCTCACTCTGGAAGGCAGGCTCAAACCTCATTTTACCCACTTTGGATGAATTCCTTATTCATTCTGTTTTATGTATTTGAGGACTCTATAAACCATAGGGAGTTTGTGGAAGATTACAATAGGAAAAAAGTGTTTGAATAATTTGGGATTCCCCATATATCAGTGAAAATCAACATAAAATGGGATATTATAACACAATTATAACATGGCATGTCTTTATTGTACTTATCTATTAAAGCATGTACAGTCCCAGTGAAAAAAAAGTTAGTGAACTCCCAAGCTAATGACTCAAAAAATAACTAAAAACTAAAACTTTAATTTCAAACTTTTTGATTATGCAACTTACAAGAAGCCTGTGCAAATGTGAACCAATCCTCACAACAACAAAATCTATAATCAAGAGTTGTTGTGCATAAAGTTGGTAAAGCTTATAAAGGTATTTGGATCTTTACTGAGCCACACTCAATTAGAGTTAGTGCGTTAGCTGGTTTCTATAGAAATGGGCGTCCAACCAACTTGACACTAAAGACTCAACGTAAGATCTCCAGTGCAGCAAAACAAACATTACAAAAAAAGTATAGTGCTCAAACACACACCTCATACCCAACAAACACTTCCACTTCTCCTAAAGTTGGCCAGATCTATAAAACGATAGTATAATAATCCATAAGTACTTACAATGACAAATGTTTCCCTTAATTTTACTGCAAAAAGATAAAAAATGTTAACTTGTAATATATATATATTTTACATAACAACAGCAAAACTATGCAGTTGTGCTATTTTCTCTACTCTTGCTAAATAATGCAATTCCTACTTTAAAAAAAAACAAAAACATAGAAATAGCAGTTATATAGACTTAAGAAAACTTAAGTCCGTGTTTTAAAAGTAAGTAACATTTCTGCTCATGAGTCTACCATACAGAACACATTGATGATGATGTCCATGGCAGGACACCGCATTGGAAGACATTGCTTTAATAAAACATCACTGCATGCCTGAAATATACCAAAAAAAGTGTTTCGGGAAAATATTGTGATGAAACTAAGACTGAATACATTAAGGGTTGGGGCTGCTTTGGTGCCTCAGGGTCAAGTTTTCTGGCGGATCCTGGAGGATCACGTCAGGGTTGATGTCCACCACCGGAGTAAATCCAGATCAGAAGGCATTCAAAAACAGAAAATCCACTTTTAGGTCTGTGTGGTCCAGTCAGAGCTTAGACCTTCCTTCAAATCCAGCAGATGCTGTGGAATGACGTCAAGAAACATGCGTGGAAATACACCCTAAGAATATGAATGAGCTCAAGAGATTCTGCAAGAAAGAAATGACTGATCAGCAGCCTCCAGAGCTTCTTGGTTGGAGTTATTGCTGCTAGAGGGGCATCAACCAATTATTAAACTCAAGAGTTCACATACTTTTACCTACCAGCATTATGAATGTTCAATATAAACATATATAAACACACTTGATGAAGACAAGAAATATTATCAGTGAGTGGAATTATGTTAAGCACATACCCTCCACGTATATCACATTTTACAAATGCAACAACTAGAACCCTGCAAGGATGTACTTCTTTCTTACTACTGTATGGTGATGATGAAATTCTCCTGTAAAGGCTGCACTATAGTTGGTATATTTCGAGTAAGAATTATTTTTTTAACTATATTAAACCGATTTAAATGAAGTGTTGACAGATTAAAAATGACCTCGAAGATGGGCAAAGGCAGCCGTGACTGTGTGACGATGTATCGTGTGCTTGGAGAAACATTTCCAAACTTTAAAATGACCAGTGGCAAGTACATTCGTTGACCTTTCAGACACTTTTTCTGCAGTTTCACTTGAGTGCTTATAATGTCTGGGGGGAAAGAAGGTAAAAACAGGGAATCAAAGACTCTGCGTGTTGTAAATGCCACAAATTACATGAAACGCTACAATCTGCAGCAATATCGGTAGTTATTCTTAGATAACTATGTGCCCAGAGGGAAGTATACTCACGTATACCTGCTGATACACACCAATACATCTCTCACAGATAAGACACAAATTCTACCACAATGGAATGAATCACCATATATGTCACACTCTAGATCATTTATGTTCTAAGGATGAAAACACTTAATTAAGTGAAAATATCAAATTCATTGATTTGATTAATTTGATATTGTGATTGTGGTCCTGTAATTTTTTTTAAAAGATTTGCAAAAGAAAGTTAGTTGCTTTCAGTGACAGGATGCATTATAATCCACGTCTGATACCCCACATATTAAAATTCTACACCGAAGACTTCCACTGAACCTTTTCACACTGGGGTGAACGGCACGGTCCTCACCAGCAAAAAGCTATTTACTGTCTGACTGCCTTGACGATGACAAAAATAAAAACAACTTTGTTGCTGCCATGAGAGTGGGCAAATTACACCCACCACCATACAGTACAAATGATCATTAGCACTGTAATTACTGGGAGGCCATCATGTTTGAAATTCATCAGTAGAAGTGGATTGCCAGTAAGTACTCGTACAAGTACAGGGAAATGCATCACAGGGGATTACTTGGTGGGATAATGTTCTCTGCGTTAGAATAAGGCGATAACCTCACAACTAGCACTTAATGGAAAACACAACATGTATTCTGTTTTTCGGCTTACAGGCGGTGGTATTTAGATATTTACAACATACTCCATAATAATGTTCTTTTTGATAGAGGACACATTCTCCAGACTTTACAAGGTAACTACTGATTTCTTCATGAACTCATGAGCTGTAAACTGGACCACATCTACAAGTGCTACAATGCGCTCTGCTCTTATTTGCTTGAACCAACAGCAACAACTGACACTGTGAGGAGGTAGTCAACAGCATCAACAAGTAGATCAGAAACATAGATCACACATCTGCCACACAGCTTGTTTTGCTACATCAATCTGATGGTAGATTGATCGCAATCCCTAAGCAATATCTTATCCATTAGTCAAGAATCAACATATTGAGCAACTCTGTCGTGACTGATCTTGAATCAGTCAGGACTGATTACATGTCTTTCTAAATATAGATAAAGCACTAAATATTACCTGGAAAAACCTATTTATATCTTGTTATACTTATTTAAAGATAATCACGTTGCCCTAATGTAGGCCCTACTGCAGTCAGAGCATAATAAATGTAGAGATACCACATAATGCCGCAGCAAAGACCCATAAGGACAATTTATTCTTGTGGCTGACTGTTAGTGTTAAATAGGTCTAACTGTCATAACAAAGTGTATATTGTGCCACACTAAAAAGCTCTGCAGGCCAGCTGAGACCCATCTCCTTTCCATGACCTCATTTTGTTTGGTTTCTTGCGGGAGGCCTGGTGTGGTTTGTTGACCTAATTTCGAAGTGGCGCGCGCTCGCCGACAGACCGGCATGCACCAACTACAGCGGGTTACTTAAGAAGGATAAGGCTCGTCCTCCGGGAGCACTGATACTCCTGGTTTCCCTCTCAAGTGAGAACAAATGGGACTGGTGCCATTAGCGGTGCAGCAAATATAGAGGTTGCCCCTAATGTGTTGCTGCACGGGTGAGAGATTCCCAACCTGGGTCCCTGTGAAAGTGAGAAAAACTGAAAGAGCCACTTAAAAAGACTGTTCTTCATTGGGTCAATGCTCCCAAGCAACTAATAAGACACCAACTCCCCATCACCCAGCCAGAGCTGGACCTGGAATATGAAGATAAACAGGTGCTTTTGGAGGGTTCCTTCGCAGCTCTGCAGTGGCATTGGAGGCAACATTTATTAATGATACATCAAAGTGAAAGGAAAAGGTGGTGCAATAACACACAATGGCTTTTTATTTCACTCCGGGACTGAGTTCCATATGGGAGGTAAAACCTATACATAGTCAGACATTTGTACCATGATCCAACCACTACTAAAAAAAGAATTGTTTCTCGCCTCATAATTGTTTCTTGGCTCAAATCTGAAAAAAAAAAAAAACATGACATCATTACGAAGTTAAAACCACAGCTAGCATGAATAATCCATCACATAAACAATGAGGACATTCAGGCAATGTGTTCCTGTCATGTAGTTCTGACTGAACTGGACACGTGTACGTGTCATTTTGTTAAAGGAACTACAGGATATGAAAAACTGTTCCTCGAAAGTTTTGGGTACGCATTGGCTTTCTTAGTCTAAAAACATGCTTTTGAGGTGAATTAGTGACTAAGTTGCTTGTTGGTTTGCATGTTAGTGCGTATGACTGTCTCTCTGTGTCTGCACTGTGATGGACTGGCAACATGTCCATTATTGCACATAGTCAGCTAGGATCAGTCCCAGTGCTCTGTAACCCTGAATTAAATAAAGTGGAATATAAAAAGGGTGCATGGAGAAATGGATATATAGAATAAAAAGAAAATCTACCCATATCAGAGTTTGGGAGAGAAAAATAAAGTCTATAGTAGCTTTCAATGTCAGAGTTTTCCCAACATTCTGGTATGTTTTAATAATATCAAGTGTCTGCTATCATTATACTTTCATAAAATCATTTCAAAAATATGCAGGCAGTAAGATAAATAAAAACGTTTGTCCTTTCTCCTGGATTTTTTGGGGTTTCTAATAAACTGTCAGTCCTGTTCGGCTTTATCAGAACAGCTGCAGAAGACTCGACTCCGTTCAATACACTTCTACTGGTGTCTCAAAGGAACAACTTCTCATTCGGATGCAGCCTGCCAGCTTTCAGCTGTGAAACGCAACTTTTCTCTGCCATTTCAGACCCTGATTCCACCTCCAGCCATCTGTGTCTGCGACGCCGTGTGTACTATCCTTATCTGGTCCTTCCACTGTTTCTCCCCCTAATTACTCTCGCCATTCTCACCCGTCTCTCCTATTGTTTCAAATGTCTTTCTTCAAGTCTTTTACTCTCCTCTTTCTGCCATCTATCTGCTCAGACATCCCTCTAGGTTGCAGCGGTCAGCACTGTGGTAATGTTTCTTCTAGTTTCACAGTATCAAACTCCATTCACTGGTCTCACAGGCTTCACTGCAGGGTATTGGCACAAGAGGGAAAAAAAAAGAAGCTCAGAACAAGTAAACAGAGTGTTCAATTCAAACGGCAACGGCATTAAAAGCCCCCTAGAAAGCAGAAAACACTCTCACAAAGCCTCCCACCATGTGATTTGTATTTTAACCAGATTCTGGCCCTCAAACCTTTTTTTTTTTTTTTTCCTCCTAATGAGATCCTGCTTCAGGGAAAAAGCTTTCCATTTGTGCTGTAGTGTATATCAGAGTACAGGACAGATAGTGGAAGCACACCAGCCAGCCAGCTGTATATCATACATTACCAGGCTTGTGAATTGATTTCCAAATGAAGCTGCATTGTTCAATTATTAATTCTGATCTGAAGTGCAACACTATAACACAGTCTTAAAAAGGCTACAGCGGCTCCTGCAAAAATAAATACACCATCTTGAAAGGTGAATCAATATCAATCTATTACTTGATTGCATAATTGGAATTCATTTAAAATCTCGTTCTTGGTTAGTAAAGTCGAGAATGTAAAATACATCATTGGCACATAAGTGCTTTTAGATTTTGTCTCACAAAGCAAACGTGACATCAAATACAGGTTCAAGTGAAGGAATCAAGTATGTATTAAAACATGATGAAATTATTATGCAACCTCAATTTACTCAGTAATTTGAATGAACATTTGACATCTATCACAGGGCATCACATTTATGCAGTCATTTGCTTCATTTTAAAGTGTTTTCTTTATTTCCTCATAAAGCACTGTGAGCTGCCTTGTGAGTGAGTCGTGCCATATACATAAACTCAACTTCCACAGGTTGAAATCCAGGCCAAGGCTTTAATGTGTGAGATTTGCATGTTCTTACTGTGCCTGTTGATATTTATTCATTTATTTTTCTGTTCATTGACTACCAAGACGCAAGATGTGCTTGTTAGGTTAATTAGTGACTCTAAATTGTCTCTCTGTGCTCGATCTGCAACTGACTGGTGACTTATCCTGGTTGCAACCCTGGCCGACGTACAACTTCTGGCTTGGAAGATAGATGGATGGACTTTCATTTTAATTAGCTGCTTGTTAGTCCTTTATTCAGGTTTAATCGTTAATCATGGGGCTATTATGTATTTATTCGCACAGCCATTGACAATTAGCAGAGTACGGAGGACGAAAAAGGAAGAAAAAAACAGTGCAGCTGCCATGTAAGTAGCAGTTTCATCAAATTCAGTGTACCACAAGGACATCTGCAAACTGCCAGCAAATTTGTCACAAAATGAGAATGCAAAATGCAATAAAAAGTGTACAAACATATATCAGTTCTCCAGCAGTTCAGCTTCTTCAGTTTGGTTAAAACTCAAGGTCACTTGGATATTTGTCTGTTTGATTACTGTTGCATATCTTACAAAGCCCCATATTTAACATTTCATTGTGCTCTATGTAACTCCTTATTGTTTAAGCTCTATTGTGCAATTACCACCAACTATACCTCAGGTTTGTATACTTGTATTGAGCAGTATGAACGCCGCAATATGACAGTTTTCCTGAGACACTGCGGATGAAGTTTAAATGCTGGTTGCCTGCCATTGTTGCCTTTGGTAAGTGATTTATTCCAACTGCTGCTCCTGGTGGAGGGAGAATAAAAGACTGCTGTTTATTTGGCTGCAATAACAATGTATTTCAGTGTGGAGTACGGCTTCAGAAAAGTAAATTTTTCAAAATATAGGTTCAAGATTGTGTTGGTTAGAGGTTATTGAAAGATAAATCTACTCAGAGCAAGTCTGTAATTACAGTTAGCTGGATTTTTCTACAGTTTAATTAAGCCAATCTGGCAGGGAGGAAATGTTCTACAGATCCGCTAGAGAACCTCCGCTGGCTGCTTAGCTGTTACCTGACAAAGGAGGAGGGTATAAATGAGACTGTGACAGGGACAGGTGTGTTAAAGCCGAGTGGCATAGACACGAGAAAGTCATTTGTGCCCCGCAGCAGCCAAAAGGCGTACGAGGTTTCACTGTGCTGGCATCAATCAGAGGGGCCTATTTATAGAGGGCCCAGGCCACTGCTGGAATACAAACACTAGACCGAAGTAGGTTACCAACAGCAAACCATTGTGTCAACTGCAGGCATAAAAAAAAAAAAAAAAAAAAAATGACAGATGCGCAGGTAGAAGAAGGTGGCCATGCAGGTGGATTTATGTGAAGATGATTAATGATGATAATTTTTGAAAACTTTTTGGGTAGTAAAATTTATAGTGATTGACTCAATTTTCTATTATGCTGTACTCAATAAAGATGTTTTGGCAAAACTGTTAATCATTTGATTTTTATGACTCCTTGGTGGATCTGACTTTTAAATAGTGGTTTTTGTGTATAAAATGAGAAAACGTTAAAAAAAAAAATCATCACAGAGCAACTCCACTAGCCTAGTGAAGGAACTTTAAACTAGTATTTTGCAGCTGCAAGGAGAGAAACTCTGAAATTCACTCCATCTGTTTATCGAGACTAGGGAGTTATGAGTAGGGAGAGAATGGAGCAGGTTGTGGAGTTTTACATGAGAGAAGAGAGCACGTGTGTGAATGGAAGGAGAAGTGGAGGAAGCACAGTGATGCAAGTGAGAGCACTGAACATCTAAAGCAGAGGAAACCTGTGAAAGAGAAGTGAAGAAATAGAGGCAGGGTGGACGGGATGCAGAAGAGCGTCAGGAAGGATCTTTGAAGAAAGGAGGAGAAAAAAAGATGGCATGGATGGAGAAGAAGAGGCCGGTGAGGTGGTTCATATTTGAGAAAGACAATACAGCTTCCAGCTATTCACTTCAAAAAATCAATTGTTGAAAAATGCACTTTCATAACCAGGTTGTCGGTGTTCTTTTATAGAGAAGGAAACATTTCAAAGTTGGAGATAGCACTCGTGATCTCAATAATTATTAATGACATATCAGCTTCAGAAATCTTGCCAACATGAACCCAGGCAGTGTAATTATGAGGTAGCAAGGAGTGATACAAATTTTTCATTTATATAACACTGCATAAAGGTTTCTCATAAGCTTTGGACACTGTGGGGTCGAGGGGAAGTTCAAATGAATGACTTGGTGCACGAGATGCACGTATGCATCTCCGTTTGTGGTTTTCTCTCACAACCAATTGCTTTCGGGTCAAAGGAAAAACACCAGCATGTGGTAAGACATGCATCTTTAATGATGTATAGAATGAGTTGCACCTATAGCTTGGACAAAAGGAGGCAGCTTGGTTACAGCCACGATGGGCGCAGAGGTCACGTGTCGAGCCGCCCGACATCTCAGTTAGCTGGGATCCAATTGAGGAGATGGGTGTCAGAGCTATTGTCTGTCAACAGCTACTTTAAGATGTTTTACAAACAACATGGTTCGCTGGGGTTCGCCTATTCTCTTGCTAATCCCAGGCTATCAGCTGCTAATCCCTGTTTACCAACTGGTTGGGGTTTGCCGTTTTTGTCCCGAGACTGAGGAGGAGAATGGCCAGGACCACTGTTGTGTGACATAATGGAAAGTGCAGCCTGTATCGTGTTTAAAGTTTAAACTGCATCGCGCATTTCCAGAGCAGGTAGTGTCTGTGCTGTTGGGGACAAAGCGGCGATCTTTATGAACTCGTTCTCTGCGTTTCAAATCAGATAAAAACATGCCAACAGTCGGAGTTACGGAAGGTCCTCTTCCTGGAGGATGGCGTACAAAAACACTGTGCCAAGCACTATAGAAACACAGCTGCTTCTGAAAATGAAATATTCACAAGACTATAACAATGCAGAAACTGCATTTTTAACAGATTCACTACCGTTTTCTCGTAGCTCATTTGTTGTAAACAGCATGAAGCATTTTCTCTCCGGCTGTCACAAGTGGTACCTGGCACTAGGAATGAGATTAATGTCAGGGGAAAGGGTATCGCTGTTGGATCCCCTCCACTCACTCTCCGGCAGCCATTTTCACAACATATGAATCAAACGGATGACGACAGTAGGACATGCCCGCGTCTCAGCCAGCCAGCGGTCCCCGGGCGATCGCTCCTTTTTTTTCCCCCCCTCCTGTCCTCCAAACTGAGAGGCTGCATGCTGCCTCAACTTCCCCTCTAATCCATCACTGCCTTTTCCCATTTCCACCTTAGTTCTACAGAGGCCTGCACTCTGACCAAGTGGGAAAAATAGATTAAAATGGAAACAGAGTTGGTTTTACCAAACGGGCACTTTGCCTTGAAGCTGCTTTGCCAATTTGTGATTTCTCATAGAATCTTACTCACTGCATCAGTAGACAGAGTTGGACTCATCAAGGAAGAACACACCGGCACTCTCCTGTGCGTCATAATACTAGTGACTGGTGTTATTACCGCGAGGTGTCAGGGTCTGTTAAGCACTGCGGCCCACCACTGTGTGCTGGATGTGATATCACACTGCGAACAAACTCTCAGCGATTAATTTTAAATTAGGGAGGAGAAGCGGTGGGATTTGAATACAACACTTGAAAAAAATAAAAGGAAAGCTGGCGATGCGTTGATTACGTGTGGAGTGAGAAAGAAAATGTATTTGTATGATCGCAAAAGTGAATTAAGGGAAGAAATGCAAGGACCTCTCGAGTATTCAGTATCACAAACTCGTCCGGAGCGGAGGTAAATCAATTTGGCCACTTGTGTGCTCTCTCAAGGACATGACCCTGAAACATATTCTCAAGGTGGAGGGATTCAGCTGCTTATGGATTCAGAGGGAAGGCTATAGAGAGCACTACAGTATGGAAGTAGAGATACTATATATAACTATCAAGAGGGCCAAACGGCAAGTCTGCAGCTCTGTTGATATATGAATGGAGCAGCATTATACTGGTGAAATGACTAAAATAGCTTCCATGCATGTGTTAGTTTTTGCAGAAAAAAGGAAAATACAATAGAACAAACTGCCAAAACTACAAGTCATATTACATTTTTTTTCAGCTCATATGATCTCTTCTCTGTCCTGCATGTCCAATCATGAAGCAGAACAGCAGTTGAGCGTCCTTACTCATTTCCCCCTGCCATCATATTTCAGCATTGTGTCGTGGCAATGTCGGGAGAAAAAACTGCATGTTGGCTACACTAGGGTGCATTTGGGGCAACTGAGTTACTGCTGCAGTGCAGACATTCAGAGAATTTATGACACTATCACTACCTGTTTAAAGTCATGTGATGCTTGGAGGGGTGGGGGGTGGCTTTTATCCTGTATGGGTTATGCTGAAATATATTGGACTGTATTAGCATTGCCAGTGAACACACTTTTATGCCGCGGTCAAATTTAATTAGGATATAACCGGGTAAACGACTGCAGTGAAGTATTACCGAGAATGCACCATGGTCATCATCATTGGGGTTGTATTTTTATATCCTGCAGGCACACAAATTCATCTCTGTAGTAATATCATCCTGGTTAAATTAAATGACTCATTTACGTTACTGCACATTGAATAAATTGGTGAAACCTAATTATATTTTCAAAGCACTGCTGATAAACAGCATAGCTTGCGGCAAAACTATAGATCATATTGGGCATTAACTTAGTTTGTAGCTTGCTGCCCTCTACTGGCTGGAAGCAGATGGTGCAATGAGTGACAACGATTTAACAGGAGTGTATGTAATAAAAACCAACAACATTACTAGTGATATTTACAAAACAATTTAAGAGTCCCCCCACAAACACTGAAAGTGGAGCATATAATCTTAAATCACTGTAATGTAAAAGGCTTCCTGTGCATCAGAGTACAATTTTTCAAAACATCATTGTTTATAAGATAATTATTGCTTTTCTATTGCTGTTTTTGTTAAAATGCATATGGTCATTAGGAATAATTTGATCAGGGCTTCCAGAATCACAAAGATGCCAAACGGTTTGTTTAGAAAGTAGCTTTCCAAACTTTTTTTTTTTTTTTTTTAAGTAGCCTGCAGATTTTTCTATATTGAGTTTAATATTACTGTTGTCTCCTGAATGCAATTTCTGCAGCTATTTCATCTTTGTCTCTTTTTTGTTAGTATTTTTATGCCATTATATTAACTCCTAGTGCTGTAATGTCCATCGATGTGTTTCTAAAGCACTTGTTGTGACCTACGAAAAGGATGGAGACATTTCAAGACATGAATTCTATATTCTCTCCCTCTGAGTGTGAAGCAATTGACCTGTTTAAATGCATCATGGAGTCAGCAGGGATTTCTAAAACGCTCCCCTCGGAGCACACGTCTGTCAGAAAGAGACAACATGGGGCTTATGTATTTGTGGAAACATCCTTTTTTTTTTAGTATGCTTATTTTCTGAAGAGTGCCTTATCATCCAGGGGGCTCTATTGCCATTTGGCAGGTTTAAAGCATGATCATCTACATGCTGGGGAGTAATTCTGGGAAACACATGGATAACAATATTTGGAGGTTTTTTTTGCTATTACACTATGTAATCACAAGAACACCTGCAAGGGAAAAAAAACAAAGACACATTGTAGTTTAAAACAAAGATTGTGTCTGTTTTTAATTGTGATAAAAAGTGAAAATCCACCATGTTTGTCTTCAATACAGATAGTAATATTTAAAAATGTGAAAAATAGAATATAAATTGAAGAGAAATGCAGCCTGCTCTGGGACGGGAAGTTTTTGACAGAAAAAAAAAAAAGGGCAGCATCGAGAAAGAAATTGCAATCTCAATGTATCTGACAGAAACACCTGAGGTCCTGTGCGACTCCAACTCTGGTCGCAAGCTTTCATAATATAGCAAACAGATTCATGGGTCCAATTCAAACACACATATAGGCGACTGGGTTACCCGAAGACAAAAAAAAAAACAACCTGTAGCTTTTAGAAGCTTCACTTGCACCAACACAGTTTATCTCTAATACAAAGGTGAATATTTATGAAGTTTCTTTTATTTATGACAAGAAGTGTTGTTTTGTCGACCTGCTGTTGTTGGGATATTTTTTTGTTGTTGTTTTTTTTACCCTGCAGATAAAAGAATCTGTGCTGCAGCTGCCATTTAGGAATCCCTACAGTGAAATTCATGACTGTTTAATAGCATGCTAAATCATATTGAAAATCAACACATTTATCTTAACAACTGACAAGCCATACCAATGATGGAGAGCACACGTCAATTATATAAAAATTATACAGTAATATCGTGAAATCATGGGAAATAAAAAGACTGATAAACAGGAAAATCGCCCCAAAAGTCCACCTCAAATATCATGTTCACTGTGACCATGGACATATTCAACTTAAAAATTAGATGCAAAGATATCCCAAACTAAAAAAAGAGAAGGAAAATTATAAACCTACAGTAGAGAGTGTGGTTCATGCTAAGAGGTGACATGATGGTCTTTACCAGTGGCAGATTGGTGTTGCCTCTGTATTTTACAGCCTGTTCCAGTGGTCCAAACATGTGGCTGTAAATCTGCTTCGATAGAACTATACGGCCGCCATGAGTCTATAACCTGAGAAGTAATCAATACTGATCCCGGGTTCAAAGTGGATTAATTTACACAAGCTGTCGACTGTGAGTCACTGTACAATGTGTTCTGGTCGTTTTTCATTCCAGTAAAACCATAAATTGTTTTGTGTTCATACACATACAAATGATGTCTGATCAAGAGCATGTGAATGTGTTTTAATGCTGTCGACGGCTGAGCAGCTTGTGGATAATCAGGACGCTTTTACTTCAGGATTTGTTTGTGGAAAAAGTCAGAGTGGAATCAATATATGTATAATGTTACCGTAAAAACAAATGCATATTTGTTTTTACAGTTTTTATTTTTTATGATGTTGCTTTGGGTAACTGTTAGGCTGCTGCTTCTATGCTTTTTGAGGATATTTTCCTAAAATTGTTTCATATCGTTTATGACAAAAGTAAAGTTTTTCCAGTTAATCGAAATATAACTAATGCCTATATAAGACAATACCAATTGTACTTCTTCAATACATCCTCAATATATCTTATATTTTTAACATAATTATTAATTACAGGTAATATACTAACTTTAAAATGTTTAACTATCCAGTTAATTTGAGCACATTTTTCACTTTTATGCGCTTTTATCACATTCTGTAATCTCTGTTTAAGATGTTTTAGCTAAAAATGAGAGACAATGAATCTAAAGTAGCACAGCCTTGCAATCAGCTACCCTGGTACTGTCGGTCTGGCATAAATCTGTGTTTTTGTACCTTTGGGGTTTGGCGAGGCCCAGGTGATGATGCGCCGCACCAGGCAGCAGTTCAGCAGCACTTTCTTGGAGAAGCCGTGGTCTTTACGGAAATGCTGCAGGTCCTGCCTCCACTGGCTCCTCTTGGTTGGCGAACACATGGCTCACTAATGTGAAGTACATTGGGTATTGTTATTTACGAGCACAATATGGAATTAACATGTCTAATTTGTGTGTGCGAGTATGAAGCAGAAGCCCAAATGCAGGAGGTTGTTAACAAGCAGTACATGTGCATCTTAAAAAGCAAGAGGGTGTTATTATTAGCCTCATAATTCAAATGATGACCCTAGGACTGCCTCGGGTAAAGATTCACACACAAATAGCAACAGTCACTGCAGCGTGCAAAAACAAACAGTCACAAGTTGAGGCAACACACCTGAGAGCATATGCTAATTGGAAAGATGTTCTGCCCCTAGTTATGCACGGCCATAATGAAATGTAAAACACTGCAACGTGCCCTTTTGGAACAAGAGAACATCCGTCTTATGTGTCCTGAGCAAGAAACTCCAAAAAATATTCATGCAGCTCTGCAAGGACTGGAGGTGATAAACGTAAACAAACAAAGATAGTCTGAATGCAAATGAGCTATAATGACCGTCTGTATACAATCTGCCTAATAGACTTTTAAATTGTTTCGTCAGATAATCGTTAATGCGTATGGATACTGATACAGGACGAGAACAGAAAATCTTTTCATTAAACAAATATGACTGAAGAATTCCCCCACAAGAGCCAGATTTAAGATTACAACCCATTTCAAGAGCAGAAGTTTCAGACATCAATAGATCACATATTCACTTAGGTTTTTCTCACTGCAGATGTTTTTAGGCCCATCATTTTAAACCCCTAAATGCAAAAGAATCAAATGTGTCTTTGGACATCATCTTACCTTGCAGGTTAAAGCACGATGTGCGAACGCTCTCTCTGCTTCCTCAGTCTGCAAGCGATCCTCAGGTTTCACACAAGCACTTTCCCTTTCCTGAGCTGATCAACAGAGTGTGAAAGGGGGGTGGAAGGAGGAGGAGAAAGAAGAGGAGAGCGAGGACCGCTCTGTGGAGCAGAGTCGCTGAATGAATGGGCGAGAGAGAAAGAAGGAAGGAAAGAAAGAGAGGATTGCAAGAAGACACTGTGGCTTTTGCTTAGTTCGAAGACCATGCAGGTGTGTTTTAGAGCCGAGTCAAGGGTGGCATGATGATATCATCACATCAATCGGCACCTGATCACCTGTATTTAAAGATATATCAATATTTGATTATAGCTCTTGTTAATGTACCAAATATGACCAAACTGCAAATACATAATAAGGTCAAAACCATGACATTCATGATGTATTTGATTGCTAATGTGGCAAACAATATAAGATTTGAGGACAAAGTGATATAAAATCTGACCCTACAGGACACCATCAATACTTGTCTGAACTTTGAACTCTGAATGGGAAAGAGTACATGAGCAAGGTCCTTTAAATACTCATTTCTTTAAAGACAATGTTAATCACAGTTCAGTTATTACCCCAGTGGCTACACTCAGGCTTTGCGGGGTTTATTTCCACAGTGTTAATTTGTCACACATAATGCAAGCTGTGGACTTTTAGTCAGCAGTCAGCACTATAATGCTTTTACTTATTTTTAAAATATACAGTAAATGTCCTAAATTTCCATTCCGTCCCTGGTCACTGGCCAAGTGGGCTTCTGTTTGAATGCAGTTAAGATTCATTTCTGCACAGTGATAGATGGTGATATTTAAGGGGAGTCAGTAAAGCTGAATCTAATTGCCTCCCGTGAGATGATGTCCTGCACCTGAGGAGACGGGAGGACCCGGAACAGAAAACTGGGAATAGAGCCACACTTTCACAGCATGGCACACGTTCAGACCTGAAAGAAGCCAGCGGATTGGTCGCCATGTTACAACATGTAATACATGTGTGGATTTAAGTTCTGTTGTAACATGTGTTAGGCGAGTCCCAGCCTGAGGGAGAGGGCTTGACAGCTTTGTCCTCAATATTAAATAATTTATGCTTCAGGAAGCTGCTGACATTCAAGAGCACTGCTCATTGTTATTTAAAATGAAACTTCAAGAGGTTTTGCAAAACCAAAACTATAAAACAAAAATGTACTATAAAAGTTAATCAGGAGAGTTATTATAGGACTATGTGCATTTTATGCAAAATACAAAGCTCTTGTTGCGTTACTGACGAACATAAACTATTTGAATAAAGTATTTGAAGGAGACTTGAAGTCCTATTTTTCAGATGCCAACATGTGGTGGATTAATCAGCTTTACTTTAATCACAGTTATAGAATTATTTATGAAAAAAGGGCATATATGGCCAAAAACAGGCAGAATAGCTACATATTTTCCATGATGATGGATTCCAAGTTTCTGTTCTGAGTTTTTTGGACTCTAAATGGTAAATACACCTTGCCTGTATAGTATATTCTACAGGTTCAACTCACTGTTCACTGATTGTTCAGTCACATTCAACCTTTCACACACTCCCACACCAGCGCCGAGGGCTGCCATGTGCTCACACACCATTTAGTACAATTTGGGGTTTTACTGTGTTAGTCAAGAGCTAATACATCTTAACACATCAAATTTAAAAGCCAAACTACCCCCCAAAAGATGTCAGATATGTGTACTTTTTAAATAAATTTAAAAAAAAAAAAAAAATAAAAAAAAAATATATATATATATATATATATATATATATATATATACATACACACACATATATTATACAAATATATATATATATATATATATACAGTATATATATACATATATATATATACATATATATACATATACATATACTT
>OMNM01048523.1:0-11598 GCA_900302745.1 Parablennius parvicornis
TTATCTTATCTAGTTTTTATCTCAATGTTCTGACATTTCCCTTTGTCCCAAGCTAAATGGTTTCGTTGAGAGATGAATAATTCAGTTATTGACCATTTATTTATTGAGGGAATGTAAATGTACTCTGGGAGGCTACAAATTAATTTACTCTTGTGGGATGAGTAAAGGTGTCTGAACTGAACTGTGTACAGGAAGAGCTTTAAACAGTCGGTATCAAAGTATGAGAGCTGTTTGGTCAAGTTTAACTACATGAGTGTGTAGCAGCTCTGTGATGGACTGGATACCAGTCCAGGAATAATAGATCTATCATCTATCCATCCATCCATCCATCCATCCATCCATCCATCCATCCATCAATCATACAATTGTTTTAATTCAACACAAATTCTTTTAAAAAATTCAAAAAATGAGCACCCCTCCTTATTTCAACCACAATAACCATTTTTATTTATCTAACATCAATCGAAGCAAAATATACATTTAAAGTGTTTTTTGATTGCTGGTAGACCACTGATACCTCAAGAATGATGGGGAATTTACTTTTCTTTTTTTTCTTCTTTAGATTTACACTCATTGTGCATGGTCAGCAACCAAATGCTGATGTGCTCGACAGACTATATGAGTAAGTGAAATTTATTTATCGAGAACCATTGTCCCTTTAAGTAAGAACTCAAAAGCTTTTGGAGAGACAAATGACTTAAAAACAAATATTAACATGCATCAAAGCGTGACTGTCAAACAGTTAAGTGAGAAAGACAAAAAAAAAAAAAAAACTACAGATTTCTTGGACTTACCTTTAGAATTTTCTCCAATTAAGAACTCTTTGACTTTGAAATATCTCCTTTTGGCACTGTAGGTTGAGCTGGCATCTCCACTTCCTTCGCTCCAGCTCACGCTCCCATCCCCTTTGGCTTTCACAAAAAGGCTCTTGATTTTGGTTTCTTTAGTGAGACTGAAGGTAACCGAGCCTGTGACGACGTCTCCTTCAGAAAAAGTGCCTTCCTCATTAGGTTCATCATAAGTCAGACTGAAGTCTTTCACCGGAGACATTTCCACTCTCTCAGACACTCAGACCCGACAACTGTTAACTGGCTCTCGGCTCTCAGCCTGAGTGAAGAGCCGGATCAATACAAAACCACCAGTACTGCTCAGATGTACTCAGGAACTCCACCCAACAATGGACACTGATATCCAGTCACATGTGGGCAGGGTTGGGAGGAATACTTTGAAAATGTAATCTGTTAGAATTACAAATGACCTGTTGAAAAATTTGATTGATGCAACGTACTATGTGGAAACCCAAAGTTTGTTTAAAACAGGTGCCACATTGCTGAATGAAAAAAAGTGAGATATGAGTTTGTAAATTTGCTTTTTGAATGACGGCCGCTCAACCGAAGGGAAGGACTGGTCATCATCAGTAACAAATTAAAGTATCAGTCTGCTGACAACACAGTAAAGTCACCTTAATACTTCATCGTCTGTCCACATGAATGTCCATGTGCTCCCATTGTTAATGTTTATGGCATATTGTTCTCTACACACAAGCGTGTGTGTTGGCTCCAGGAAATGTTGTTGTGAAATGGTGCTGACATTTGACCCTAAACTCTTACACCCTTGGCTTTTCAGTATGGAGTTTAATATTTTTTCTCCACTTCCCCCACTTTCCTCCCACAACCCTAATACATAGTTGTTTCTATGATTATGTGTTCTTCTGTATAGTCTTGTCCATGGTCTGCAAACCCATCATGAGTGTACTCGACCTTCCCATGTCATAAACTATGTCCTTCATATCTAACATTTTGATTACTACCTCATAAAGTACACAGATATTATCATAATAATACATTTTTATTGTGTTTGAAACCCAATCATACCTCCGTAGTGACTTCTCACCACCCTGATCTGTCACGTTCAGGAATTTGAAGGAAATGTCTGGCCCAAGGACACTTTGACAGGCAGAGATAGGAATCCATTTTAAAAATGAGCTAATGTTGCTCATTGTCACTCCACAATTTATTTAATTTTATTGAATGGATATTTAATAGCCTGTTTTCCTCGACCAAACTCCCATTTTTTAATCAATACTACAACCTGCTCCTCGATCATTCAGTCTCTCCTTCAAACAGACTTGTTAATACCTGCATAAATACTATCTTGCTAAATGTGTCTTATTGTACTTTATAGAGAAGAGCTTATCAGTGAGGGTTTTTTGAAACTCAACAGTCTTCACTGATTAAATGCACAAATATCTTGAGGTTTTCGTTATACCATCCTTAAACTGTTCTGAAAGTGTATCATCTCCACCATCCTTCTTTCTATCCTCCAGAGTTCATGACCAGTTATACGTTCAGCTGTTATGTTTGTTGATCGCTGAATATCCACTTCGTGCTTTGTTCCTTGCTTTTCTAGATTGCTAGATGAACACTTTGTAGAGTGTTTCTGTTTGGGCCTTTTTGTTTGACTTTCTAGTTGATCATTAACTGCTTCCTTCTAATCTCGAGCTGCACTTCTCCTGCCCGGACTTTCAAAGCTCAGACAGGAGATGAACTAATTACTCCACGATATCACCTTGGTGCTATATTCCTTAAGTTAAGGTCCCAAAGGAAATTGTAAAGCTGAAGAACAGTTTATTGAAACGCATTGTATTGTGTTGAAGACATGTTCTCTATCCAATCCAAACAACAAACACAAGTTATTTCGATTCTATTTCAATCATACAGCCAATTCAAAACCTTTGTTCACACACTTCGCCGTCCATCAGGGAGCTATAGTGTGTTCATTCAGAAGAGATCTTACATTTCCAAACATATGCTGTTCTGTTCAACTTTATTCATAGATTCCATATGCAAATTATTGTTTTCATATTGCTGAAAAAGACTTGAATTAAGTGTTAATATAATTACAGAAATAAAACACAGTTTGGATCAGCAGTTTGGGATTTAACTGTTAAAAAAAATTGATATGCTCAATTTACCAATCATCCAATCAGCTCCATTGCATTTATGAAGAACCACATCAAACCAGCATCACATTGACTAAACCGTCAGCAGCGTGGAAATATTTCAAAGTAAAAATAGAAAACCAACAGCCACAGGCATTATCTGCAATACCAGCACTTGGGAAGCATCAGAGCTTTAGTCCATATGACCAATTTGATGCAACATTGAAGGAAAAGTGTGTGGCCTGCAACCACATGATGCTTTTAAAGCTTTTGGATCTGCATCATACCCGGCCATCTCTGCGAGCTCTCCAAACGTACAAGACAAGATAAAAGATATTCTAAAAAAAAAAAAAAAAAAGAAAGAAAGACATCTGGCTCATAGATGTCAGTTTGACAGATCCTATAGAGCTGAGTATGTGAAAGAGGACATCAAGGAAATTATGAACAATATAGGAAGTCTTTTTGTATTCCATAGAAATACATGTTTAAATGATAATAATGATTAAAAAACAAACAAACAGGATTTGGTCAGTAAAGTATCAATACCAAGCAATATTTAATTTAGATTAGGATCAGGGATCCAATGTTCATTTGATCCTTCAATTGAATGAGACATCCATCCATCCAGCCATCCATTCATCCACCCATAAAGGGCAGGTCCACTTAGGACAAGTGTCATCCGACACCATTAGCCATCCATTTGAAAATCTTTGAACTCAACACATTCCTCTGCAAGTTCCTGTCTTCAAGACAACAAATCAATTTGATATTGCATTTGTTGTGATTTCCAGAAAATCCATCCCCCACCCACTTAAACATCCTCTGCCCTACCCTGTAAACTTCAGCTCTGTCAGAAATCTCTTTTTGACGTTTTCTTGACCTTTAAGAATAATACTACAATTCTTCACTTTAATTTATAAAACTGGAGCTTAATACATCCGCAGTTTTCTAATGCACTTCTCGTTTTAAGCCATATGATCCAAATCCTTTCTTCCTTTCCAACATGCATCCTGGCCATATGTTAATAGCTCTCCCTTTGCTAATTCATTGGAAGACTCAGTAACCAACATGAAGTGAAGCCTACTAGTCTGTGTTGGTGAGCCTTCGATGAATGTTTCCAAGCATCCTGCTGGGAGTTGTAATAGCCTCTTTCCCAGCCCTCTCAGCATTCCCTCCTCCCACATTCCATTAGAAGCCATCAGCTGCTGTAATACCCCATTATCAACATGACTGCACATTATGTAACGTACTGAGTCCTGCTCTGGAGATCTCTCATTTGATTTACAACAAGCACACTTTCATCATCGCCTTCAAAGTTCACTTGATTACTTGATCCTCTGTAGTTACTACCGCTTTTAAGCTCTTCTGAACATTTTTCTTTCTTTAATTTTCCATCATGTGTAGTGTGATGTATGGACATGAACTTTATTTATGAATAAATATCTTAAGTTTCACTGCTGTGTTTGCTAAATTGTAAGTGCTACATAGTCTCCAAACCTCATCTAAAAGCTTATTTATGGTTTATTTGAGGTGTTTACCTCTATTTCTAATTCTTCCCAATTGACATATGAAGGTTGATGTTTTGTGTTTGTGTCAACTGGCCAAGAAACCGAAGCCTCCGTTAATAAAAGTGCAAAACCGATAACGCATCCACCCTATTGTGTCTTGTGTGTATGTGTGTGTTATTCAATTCAACCAAATAAACAATTAGGTTATGTAAACTGGGCTAAATCTTGTGTTTCAATCATGTTTGAGATTTTCTTTAGTTGGGTCTACGCCAGAAGATTTTATCATTTTAAAGTAGTGCTTAGCCTTTGTGAGATTATGAATAGCCACCCTAACGTAGTAGTTTCTGGCCTGGGGTCGAAATGACACTTTATTAGATGTCAAAGAAAACCAAAATTACACACTTTCTATAATCTGCAGCAGACCTGAAATTTATACATTTCTTCTGTTTTTAGTCTGTGGATACCATTATTTCACTTCTGCTATAATTTGTTTAAAATCAGAGACCAGATAACGGGTCCAAACTAAAAGTAAAACTAATTGAATCATGCATGAAATTCTTTTTTCGGCATTTGCGAATCCTCTCGGAATGTGGTTAGCAGCCACATTGGGGCGCTCCAGGGAGCTGATTGTTTCCCACCTGTCTACAGTGGGACACAAACCTGCAAATTTCTGTAAACACTGTCCTAAAGTGTACGATCTTTCTAGGAAGTAAAGCAGTTAAAAAAAAAAAAAAAAAGAATGATGTTTATTACAATATTTCTGAGATGTATTGAATAAGTTCACCCTTTTTTAAACTTTATTTCAATGCAAAAATACATATTACAAACTTTTACACTTTAACCCTTTATCCTTAGTGCAGTGAAAATTATGTAACCTTTCCCAACTTCATGACAGTTATGGCAACAAAAAAATGTTCAGAGCGGCTGGTTGTTTTACCTTGAATTCAACAGAAACATATCCATTTCACCCCAGCGCTTGAATTTCTTCCATTTGTGCCTAATGCTGACTCGAGAGCAAACTCCACATGTCTCATTGAAATCACATCCCCTTCATATTAGTTTTAACAACTATAGTGCACTTTAAAAAAAAAAAAATCCCCAGAAGTTTTGTTTTACATCTTTACAGTGCAACTGTTTCTCACTATAACCTCCAACATGTTGACCCCAATTGTAAATAAATAATAAAGCATTCATTGTATTAGCAAGGCGGTCCAGGTTTTTTCAAGTCAGTCCAGTACTTTACCAACTGTTGTGGAGAACCAAGAATGGAGGTGATGACCTTGGAGAATTCACAGCGGTCATATCTACTGTTGTAGGCTTTAAACTGAGAGGGATCTGGTGGCGAGCTTGGCATCATACCCAGCTTTTTCATGCATGCCCCAATGTAGGCATCCTCTATGTTAAAAGGTTTGATTGTCTTTGAGATCATAACATATCTCTCTGGGAGATCATTGGAAAACACATATCCCATGCCAAGCGTGTATGTCGGATAAGTGGATTCTGGATACATCACCTCAGAAACGTACCACTTGGAGGACTTTGTTCGGACAACAGGCCTGTTCCACATGAGCATCCCTGTCAGGTAGTTCATCTTGGGAATACCTGGCTTCTGTAGCATGATCACCAGATTGTCAACGTTCAGGAACATGTCAGAGTCAACCTTCATGGCGTAAGCTGCGTTCGTGCAGTGTGTAGCCAGCCAGTCCATGATCACCATAGTTTTGATGGTGAGATTGGCGTAAGTGTCCATGAAGTCGCTCTGAATCAAGTCCATGTGCTGTAGGTTTTCCTCTTTCAGCTTCTCAACATCAGCGCTATGAGAGAGACCCAACATGAAGAGAGTGACGACCACCTTGCCCTGAACCAGACTGCTGTTCCCCCACGTCTGCCGGATCGCATCCCGAGCAGCCACATTGTTTGGTGACACCGGGACCATAAGCACTAGAAAAGGGGTCTTGTTCTTGCAAATGTCTGTATTATCCATCACAAACCGGTAGTTCTTTGGATAAGCTTGGTGGTACCACTGGGTACCATGAGATTTTTCAGGAGGTTCTTCAATTGTGTGGATTTTGTTCAGTTGAAGTTTGTGTTTTGGATGCACTTGAAAAGAAGGAGGTGTATTTGCTTCATTGTTGACTTTGAAAATCCACCCATAGCGCTTGTTGAGGGGAATATTTTGCCATGACAGATAGCTGCTGAACAGCAGGTAGCACAAGACTAGGGCCAGGCAAAACAGAATCAGGTACTGGAAGCATGGCTTAAACAATGGCTTCTTCTGATGATGCAGACTCTCAGGGGATGACCTGAAGAGACAAGACAAAGAGATGATGATGATACTGCAGCATAGCTAACCATTATTACATTCTAAGGCTCGCTCATAAACTGCGCAGAATGAATGATGGGGATAAAAAGTAAAGATTTGTATTATTCTCAAAGTCCTACATAGGTTATTCATAATATGATACATTTATGATGTATGGCTTTTCAGTACAAAGAAAGATATCGGATAGCATAAACACTCTCAGAGACATCAAACGCTATGATTCCCCCTTCAAGTAAAGTTCCAATATTATATTCAGGTCTGTGAGTCTTCACTGTGGATGCCACCACATAATACAAAGATGTGGCTTTGTGGGTACCAGAAATCTGAATTATGTTTGTCCTGCTCTTCGCTCTCAAAATTGCATTAGCTAGCACTTCTTTGCAAAAAGAGTCCAGAAAAATCTAATTTGATGTTGCGAGCGTCACCTTTCCTCTCAGACCTCATCCACATGGAGACAGCTTTGTTTTTACCTTCACCAAAAAAAGTTGGGGCGATGGTTATGTTTTTGTTCACATCCATTTATTTATTTATTGATGGTTGTGTGACGGGGTCAGTCTAAGAGGATTTTTTTAAAACAAATGTTTTAACTTAACTGCATGTTTTATCTATATATATATATATTATATATACATGTTTTAAGGTATGTTTTTAACTGGCTGTTTTAGTGTTTGCATACAGTGGTTTTAATCCCCTCGCTTTTGAAGACTGCAGAGACTGACCCTGCAGCTCTCAATTAAAGCTACTCTCCCAGAATCCACACGGGAAGAATGAAAAATTTAGGAGCCAGTTTTAGTTATTGATGTACATCTCGAATAGGTTGTCAATACCTTTCTGAATGAAATTCCTCTTTACAATCAATAGAACAGTGTTTCCAGCATCTATATTTTGCAAAATATACCTGGGTTTATTTACATTAGAGAGTCATGGAAACGCCCGAAGATTCCCAAAGCAAGATCAGGTTGGTACATTCGATCTTGCAAGATCTTGAGCCTGCCACTGGACTTTCTGGAATTTCCTTTAGTCGTGTAATTTAGTAATTATTATGTGTACTCAGTACTAAATGTCCGCCCCACAACTCAGCTCTATTCTATCAAGACTTAAAACTTTTCAGTTTGCTTCTGCCTTTTGTTGGAGTGATTCTGGGACTGCAGAGGAGATTAGAATTTTGGATTGCTATTATTACATTATGTTTAAGTTTTAGTAAGATGTGTCTTAAGAAGGCTGAAATGATGTCACTATGTTATCTGTTAATGTGAAGAAGTGGCGGCAGCCGGTTTCCATGTTTAATTTGCAGCAACTTTGAGACTGAAGGTGAGAAGCACATGACAACATTACCGTCTGAGCTCCAGGAGGCTCTGGTGGTTGACTTTTGACATTCATCAGTGAAAAAGTAAATCTTCTTGATTACACTTTTTCAAAACACTGAATGTTTTCTTTGTTTTTTTGAGCAAATTTTCTCATCAAAACCTCTTTGATTATGCCTTTTTGCTTGTTGCATTTTGGGGGGGGGGTTTCTGTGTAAAGGACTTTGAATTGCCCCGTGAATGAAATGTGCTCTACAAATAAACTTCCTTGGCCTTACGTCTTTCTACCGAACGAACAATAATTAACAGCTACCAGTATTCGCTCACTGCTGTAAAGACTGGTGATGACAGTGACATTTAGTCCGTTTCTCATATCTCAAGCAGGTGAAACCAAAAAAAAAGGTGGTTACCAAGACTGACGATAAATATTGTAGCCATATTGAGGAAGCTTTAAATAATGTGACATTATGACAATTATGGTGTGTCAAATGGCCACAAATTTCTGTTTGCTCTTTATATATCAGAAGGATAATCTGTGGTTGATATGTTGTAATTTTATTTGGACAAATAACATAATGAGAATTATTTAAAAATAAAAATATAGATATTTTTTTATTTGACAAATCTAATGTACAGATGTGTCACTGATGTGAATATATAATGAATACATTTTTCATTACAAATATCTTTAAAATACTGGTTTGAGCTACAAAGGTAGACTTTTTTGTCAAAAAGTTTAAAATCATTACATGAAGTGTAAAAAAATCATAATTAAAAAACGCATCTAAAGATGTTTCACTCTAAATATATTAAAGATCAAAAATACATTACCAATATTAATCCTTTACAGAATGATCAAAGAATTTGTATCTATAAGATGACGGAATATATTGTGTACTTTATTATTACCTGAAAGGAATTTCAGCGGGTGATAAATATTCAATAATTATTAAATATGTGACATAAAAAATTAAATAGTGACTCATTTTTAAGATATCCATTTTTATTTATACCTCTTTAAATCAGGACGGCTGTGTGACGGCCCATGAATGTTCATACAATACCAGCTCAACATTGACATAATACTCACTCAACATTTGTATGATACTCTCTTTAAATTTATATAACTTGCTTTCACACGATACTCGCTCAACATTGACAAGCGCCCACTCAACATTCATATGATATTCATATGATAGTCAATATCATCCGTCATCATATAATATATCATACAATCCGTACAATACATTCGTATAATTCTTCACCATAAATACTGTTATGTCTCAGATCAAGGGGAACCTTGACATGGCATTATTTGACTCCCCACCTTTCCCACTCCAAAGAAAGACAACAACAGAGAAAGCAGCAAAAAAATATATGAAGATAAGATAATCCCACATGGAGAATGTCAGTCATCACCTGCAGCTCAACATTGCACAAACATAGTATTTAAGACAGGCAAGATAGTTGCACACAAGAGAATAGACTATGTATATGAATAGATAATTAGATAAATATATATGCATATATACACATGGAAATTCAGTATGGGGGGGAAGTATTCAGTTGTAGTAATACTAATATTTACAATATTTGCAGTGCAATACTGCAAGAACAGTGGTAATAAAATAGTGTATTACTCAGTTCATGCTGTTGAACAGACTCACAGCAGCAGGTATTAATGCCCTGTGGTAGTTCTTTCCCAGATGGTGGCTGCAGCAGTCTGCCACTGAAGGAGCTAATTAATGTTCCCACAGTGTTGTGAAGGAGATGAGAGGCATTGTCCATGATGGATTTCAGGTTTGCCAGGATCCTCCTCTCATCCACCTCCTCAGTGGTCTGCAGCGGGGTCTCCAGGACAGAACCGGCCCTCCTAAGCAGTCTGTTCAGTCTGAGCCTGTCCCAGACTGTAGCAGAGAAGCGCCAGCAGACCACTGGATCAACGATAGCTGATGCTACCACAATGTCATAAAATGTCTTTGACAGAGTCCTGCTGACTCCGAAGGACCTCAGCCTCCTCAGTACGTAGAGTCCCTAAACCTACCTAAAAGAAGAAAATAGAAACATGTCAACTTAATTTCCTACCTTTAAAAACAGGAGAGAACGATGGCAATGGCAAATAAAAATGGCTTCTTGCCATTCATACTTAAATTGCTTAAAGTGCTAAACAAAATACTGGAATACTACTTAACTAATCAAATATCTCTTATTTACCACAGTTATCAAAAAATAGAGACACTAATTTATTGTCTCCAGATACTGGTACTACACAAGCACGCACGCACGCACACACACACACACACACACACACACACACACACACACACACACACACACACACACACACCCACAAAATCAAAGCTCTGGTTTTGTTGGTGGTTGGAAGATGAAAGCAAGCACAGAGCTTCAGGCAGATGATTGTTTAACAAACTGTAGTGTGCCCATCCTGTGTCTTAAGTCTGCTTGCACTGCAGCAACTAATCACACTCCAACATAAACACACACTCTGACCAGAGAAAAGCAGTCACTGCAGATCAACCCGAGAACGATCCTATCAACAAATAATGACCAGAGGCCTCATTTATAAAGGTTGCGTACACTCGAAACAGGTCCTTAAAGATCCGTACCCCACTTTCCACGCAAAGTTTGTGATCTAAAACAAAAAACTTTCCGCGAGAATGTGCGTACCATTATGCAAACGTTGGACCTTGCGCACACACATTTTGGAGACGGGGAACTTGGCGGCGCTGATGATAAGGTGGAGAATTAATCCAGCTTCATCTCATACATTTACATGTCTTCACATATTTCACTTATGGATCCACGTAATCGTAAACAGCCAGGCTGCAGTGTTCTTGATGTTCTTGTAGCGGGACGTTACTACTGAACCAGCAGCACCATGTTCATATATATCAGACTTTCATCTTCAACTGATACAGAGTGGCGGATAGAACCGATTAATTATCAATGTGTGTTCAACAAGGTGTGTAACAATCAGTCTAATTTCAAAGTAAGAATATAAATAGAGTGGTGACAGTCGTGCGTGATGCTGCACTGTGGAGGCGATACATCGCCGTGCATTCTGGACGTTCCTGTGCGAAGTGCACCGGTCCTGCACACAGACGGCGTCCTCGTCACCAATCACCTCCACCTCTAGTGACTCAAATGCCAGCGATCAGATAAAATAAAAAGACTGATGAACTACTTTGCGTTGACCGTTTATGGTAGAAAAAGGGCGTGTTGAGGGCGGGATCTGAACTGTGCAACCTTCCAGGTGGATTGTGATCTACAAAAGCAAAGTGCGTGCAAATGTGTGTACGCACGGTATTATAGATTCAAATTTTTTTGGGCGCACGCCATTTTCAGCTTTTGGGCACACGTGCATTTTTAGTAGGAATCCTAAGCAATGTTTTATAAATGAGGCCCCTGGGTCATGAAATAGGTGGGAGTCTCCTCCCCAATCCAGCAGTCATTTTGTGATCAAGTGTGAAGCAGAAAATGAGAAATGCCAACGCAGGATCA
>OMNM01048523.1:11618-23519 GCA_900302745.1 Parablennius parvicornis
AATGCCAATGCAGGATCATTTCCTAACTTTTCTGATGGTGTTTAAATGTAACAAATGTGAAAGAATACAAAAATGGCTTTTGTTTACAGTAAAGCCAACTCTGTTATGAATGCATCGCTATAGTCTATAGGAGGCGCTTGGAACCCACAAGGGGAGATTCAGTGTGTGTGTGTGTGTGTGTGTGTGTGTGTGTGTGTGTGTGTGTGTGTGTGTTGTGCATGCGTGCGCGTGCCACAGTAGGGAGTTGACCATGCCTGCGTGTTGTTTTTTGTGCTGATAAAATTACACAAATAGACACAACAAAGTTCACTAGAAAGGTTTGCGACAACTTAGACAAGCTTGAACCTGTTTTGTATAAAACAAACAACAACAAAAAATGCAAACCTTTTGAGCATTTACGAGTTTTAAGAGAAAATTATAAATCCCTGCAAATGTTTGTTTGATATTGTCAGAGCTCAGTGAGATGAGTGTTCGGACTTAAGAATCACTCCATTCACCAAGAGGTTGATTTAAGCATGGTTGGTTGGTATTCAATCCAAGTGACATAGTAAGTGCGGATTTCTTTATGTTTTTATTTTTTTATTATGGCTTGATAAATCTGCCAACTACTCACTTTAAGTTTTGTTACAATAAGCAACTGCTGAAACTAACCAGCTGTAGAGGATTCGAGAACATATCAAATAGTCATTTGGGGTGTATTAGAAGTGGATTAGATAAGCTTTGCCTCTTCCTTCTCCTTTTCAGACTTTTTGAGCCTTTTTGATTACTGTTTGTGTGCAGGTGTGGTGAGTGGGTGTATACACACTGTGAGTAATTTATTACCTGTGTAAAAAAAATGTCCTGAACCACATCTTCAATCAGATTCAAGTTAATGTGACTTTTTTTGGGACTTTTGTCACAATTTCAAGATAATAACAAAAATCCTCAATAACATAGACACCATGGCTCATTTCCTTACATCTATGAAACACAGTTTTAGATAACTGTAATAATCATGTACCCAAATCCTTGAACAGCATAATGTGGTAAAGAACATGAATGAATTGTGTCATTTATATCAAGAATAGCGTCAAAATTATTTCACAAGCATTTGTTTCTGTCATTGGTAAAGTTATAATAAATGTAATTGTACTATGGTAATTATGTGCTGTTTGAGCACAAATATAACAATGATATCAATAATTTAAACTTGCATACAAGTATACTTTAAATATACAGTCTACACAAGCTTAAGCAACATTTCTAACGTGTTCCCCTTTTCACTCGTGATTGATCCGTTTTTACGCTAATGTTCTTGCATGATAAGAGAAGCAGCAACATCAAAGGATGACTAAACTTTGATATAACATGACTAATCCAGTTTTCACATACTGTCTAGTGACCTCCATATAGCAACATTTAGAGATAGTATCTATAAAGAACGATGTCCAATCCTGGTCCTGGAGGGGCAACGTACTGCGGGGCTCTCCAGTGCCAACATACCTGATTCCAACGAGCGGCTCCTTGTTCAGGTGTGCTGTAGTCGGGGGACATCGAGAAACATGCAGGGCTTTGGCCCTCCAATAGATAGTCCTAGATTCCTACATATTACCATTGTAATTTGTTGGGATCCACATATGTTAACACCAGTTTAAATCTGATTTGGTTTTCTGATTTGTTAACATTTTTCTGGAGCATTTGGGGCGGAAAGGACGAAGCTTTTCAACTTGAATTTATCTAGCACTAAACCGGGTGTTACGATAACAAGAAGACTAAAAGTAAAGTTTGTCCTACTGTAGTTGGCAGTGAATATAAGGGCGTCTGAAATACCATATAAAACGTTTTGCGCGTCTGTGGGTAAAATACGCCATTCGTTCGAAATTTGTAAAAAAAAAAAAAAAAAAAAAAAAAATTTAAAAAAAAATAAACTAAAAACTAAAAAAATATGAGGGATCCAAGCGGTTGACTATTTTTTCCCCGGATTTTTTTCTTAATTGTGTTTTAATATGCCACCTTTATTTCTAGTGGAAACTTGTAATCTGAGTTCTTGTTCCCACCCCTCAGGTACTGCGCTGCGTTTAACTGCGGTCAAACCAGTTGTGTTTATGAGCTCACATAATAAAATCCGCTTTACCTACGTGAAAACTGATTTGTCATAGTTATTCTAATATCAAAGGTTATTGTCATAGGTAATGTACTTTCTTTCTTCAGTATGTCAACTATAGCTATTTTAATTGAAATGCATCCTCACCTTTTCTCAGCTGAACAAGCCTCTTGCTCCCCCATGACTACCGCGAGCCTTCCTCTATCCTTCCACTTGTTTTTCTGTTCATCTGTTGAATCCACAATCTGATCCTTCAGAAGATGAAGTTGTTGTAAACTTCTGACCCTCTCTTCAGTTTGTCACTGGAACGAGGCTGAGAAAGTACGACGAGGGAAAGAGAGAGAGAGAGAGAGAGAGAGAGAGAAAGAGAGAGAGAGAGAGAGAGAGAGAGCAGACGTGTAACAGGTGAAACTTGGTGTGGAACGAAGCTTAGTCTCCCAGCAGTTTTATAACAGCTTCACTAGAAAATGGTTCAAGATCGTCTGAACCAGCCCTAACTGTAAGATTTATTCAATATAAAAGTTGAGTGAATCAAGACAAAGCACCGAAGATTAATATCAATCCAACAGATTAAAATTGAATAAGTAATATTAGATATTATCATATACAGTGCTAAGTGGTGATTAGGGTACAGACACAGAAGCATGAAAACGCCACAAAAACGCTGCAAACACGAGGAGAAATTAGAGAGAGGGATTGAGTGTTAACCAAACTTAAACTATAATCTCAACGTTACTTAGTTGGTATTTCCAGTTTAGTGTATTTCCGATGAGTGTGCATGGTTGGAGAAGAGATGTCACAGCAAAAAGGAGGTGATTTCCTGTTGTGTCACGTTACTGTCAACATCCTCAGATTATAACTCACTGGCAAATTAGGTGAGCTGTCACTTAAAGCCTCATTTACTGAAAACTTGAATGAAGTGTGCTAAATTGCATGCCCATGAAGAGATGGCATTTTATTATGATCTACTGAACGTTCGATCCTGGGTATTTATTTTGTTTCACGAATCTGGCATTAAAAAATTCAATCTAGGAGATGGTCAGGCATAAAGAAAACTTTGAGCTAAGAAATGCTTAAAAAAACACACATGATTAATGCCAATGTTTTCAGGCATCATAAATCATGGATGTTACTTTAGGCCTCGTTTCAAGTGAATACTGAAAACCTTTGTTGCGTTTTGTCTGTTGATTTACAGAACAATGTCGCTCTGAGCCACTGAAAATGCAACATTTTGAAAACAGCTCCCAAGGTGGAACTTTTCAAAAATGCTTCAACTTCACCTCCATGTAGACAGAGGAAAATGCAACTTTTATGAAATGCTGCTACTCCACATGCGCACCATGGCCATAGTGAACAGTTCTTCTGGCATGCTCCAGAAGATGAGCAATAATAAGAGTGGCCTCCAGAGTGTCATGACTCCCAGTTCATGTTCTCCTGGGACTTGATAGTTTTAGAGTTTAGAGTCACGTAATAACAATCCAACTCAGTCGCCTGTCCATACAAATGTCAGGGTTTTCGCCATTGTTAATGTTTATAGCATATTGTTCTGTAGGCGCTTCTGTGTCTGGTTTCATTACAAAAATACGCAAGATCACCCTCTACACCCCTACAGGAAAATGACATAATTTTCAACATGTTGCTGTGTAATTGGGAAACTATTCTGAAACGATAATGTAAAAATTATGCATTTTGACTTAATATGCTGTCACATACAGAGGAACTTAATAGCTTCTCCCAGTCCTTTATAGAATCTGGAACGCATCCTTTATAATTCATAATCATGAAGGCAAATATTGTTAATAGAAAGTGTGTGTGCACAACAACACATTTGCTCCAGTTTTCCATGTGTAGACCTTTCATGTCCTCTGTTGAAAGCCAAATACTGGTAAGAAATAGGCTGTTCGTTTGGGGTCAAAGGGACAGTTTAAAGATGTTATTTCCATTTATTAATTTTTTGCGCTGCTATCAAATCAAACTTTATTTCTATAGCACTTTTCATACAGTTTTGTAGCACAGCGTACTTTACGTGACATTAGAAAAAGATATTAGAAAAACATTACGAATGAAACACAGAGCACTATGAATTGCATTTTGCCTATTTAAGTCACTCAGATTCTCATTCAGTATTGTTTTCATGTGTGTGACCTGCTGAACAACCTCGTGACTGGTATCTGATGCTATGAAGTGACCGATGGGATCAGCTGGTCAAAATCTTGTGACAGATCAGTTTGTATGTTTTGAGGACAGTAACGTAAGTCTGAGAACTCCTGATGCCAGTTTACTATAAAACCCAGGATGTTGGTCTCAGCTTGGTCACTGTGCCTTTCAACTTCTTGGAAAGAATTCATTTACCTGATTCAATTCCACGTCGTGCTCTGTGTACAAGACGCATGCAAAAACATGAAAATCTAGAGGCTTGAGCATCCAAAGCCTCCAGTGACAACACCAAATGGAGGGAGATGATTAAAAGTCACTCCAAGTAACTAAATATTTTTTGTTTGCAGTAGTTAACTAAAACACACATTCAGACACGCCTTTTTAACACAACTGTGTGTTTCTTCTACCACCTGTCACATCTTGTGTCTGGGCAATTCTTCCTTTATGGGCAGAGATCTGAATCAGGTGTGCTGCCTCACCTCTCTGTCACATATCTGCATCACCAGATTTAGGCCCCTGGCCTCATCTGTGTCGTGACACACCGGCCAATCAGCGGCCTGTCATCTGTAGACGTCACGTTGTCTACCCATGTTAGCTCGCTTGGAACCTGGTACCTGGTAGCTGGGACTATTGACGCTTTTCCACTAGTTCCTACTCAGCCCTACTCGACTTGACTCTATTCACTATTGATGCTTTTCCATAACATGTTAGTCCCCAACCGAGTACTTTCATGGTACCTGCATGGCCAAGGTTCTAGCGAGCTAAGAAAAGTAGACAATGTGACACAGATAAGTCAGAGGGCAGCTCATTTACCCGGCCATTTTTTAAAAACCTAAACACAAAAAATATGCTCACAGACATAGATGCGCAGAATTAAACCCTGTGGAGCAGCGACAAGGTGTAGGCGTGTGTTGGCAGACCAGAAGACTTAAGACTATGAGGAGGTCTCCAAGCCTCCTGATACAAGGAAAAGCTCCGATAACTCTGCCCATGCCATGCTGGAACTATATTTTAATGGAAAACAATCGAGGCTGAGTTGAGTGGAGCCAAGGCATGATAAGTTTAGTCGAGTAAGGCTGAGTAGGAACAATGGAAATGCGCAATATGTTTTCAACTTTTTTCACACTCCGGCTTGTTGCTCAAAGTACAACTCCACAGTGCTGAAGCTCAGCGGGGGTTTTAACTGTTTTATGACTGATTGACGGCACCACAAGAACAGCAGCCTTGGCTTTATCTTTAGTGCTGTTTGACAAGCCTCCCATTAAATAAAGAAACTGCTTCAGAGCATGAAAATAAGGCAGAATATGATAGCTAAAAGTCCGAGTGAGTTTTCTGTTACATTGTCATTGTAATGTGACCCAATTCTGATTTTCTTGTCCAAATAAGATATAATTTAGAATATTGTAAGCAGAAAAAAGACATGCATTCTGATATTTTGAGATTGGATACAGGCCTCTTTCATATATGGAAATTAATCAGATATGTCAGGGATATGTGCCAATGCCATGACCGTGTAACAAGGCTCATCAGATTTTCTTAGTATCACATCTCTAACATCATCAAATCTGCAACCATCCAACTTATTTTGTGGCAGAAATAGTGAATACATGCAGCATAAACATAAGATGCCTGAGATTCCTGGCAATGTTTGTCAAACTACTCAAGCTCTGTGGCATTAGCATCAAATGTGTCATCATCCATGGCTAGTAGTTAGTGCTTGATTCAAAAGTAGCCTGAAGTTTATTAACATTATAAGTGTACATGTGCAGCGTTTCTAAGGTTGTAGGCAAGATAGTGGTCACTTGACAAATGGAAGTGTATCCATGCGGTTAAAAAATTTTGTTTAGGCAGAAAATCCATTGTGGGCACCAATACTTGTAGTGTAAATATGAAATGAAGACAATCAAACTCTTCTGATGAACCAAAATATATTGTTTTGTGTGTGATTATTGAAAGGCAACATTATGGCACCTGAAACATCTCACGTTGTCTGCTTGATGAAATCCAATCATAAAATGTTTTTCGAGGCAAATCACACTGTATTGTCAGGTTTGAGCACTCACAGTGACCCAAGCCTTTAACTATAGTTAAAAAGTTGTTGTTTTTTCTATTCTAAATATTAACCTGAAGCAGTCATTTATCAAATGTGCTCCTTTCTCAGCCTTGGTTAATGATTAACAATGTCCAACCACTTTTCTTCTATATTGCTTTATGGCTGCTGACGCTGATCCCAGACAAACATTCATGCCTACTTTAAAGACAAATACACAGGGACAAAATTTGGTTTGGTAAATACTAATGTGATTAACATAGAATGTACAATTTGAATTTTGCATTGGTTAAGAAGACTGCTACTTTCATTTGACCTAACGTGAAGATAGCTTCTGTGCTGCATCTAAAATTTGCCTTTATGACCGACCTTCTGATATATTTGATAACGTCTTTCACCAACACGTCCAACTTGTACAGCATGGAACTCAGCAGTCCGTCCTATCACTCAGTGGCAAATGCAAGCAAATGAATGCGCAAAGCAAGGCAAATTTATTGATAGAGCACCACCAAACAGGGCAATTCACGGTGCTTTACAAAGAAATTAAAGAAATACATAAAAACTTTACAAAGACATAAGAAACATAATAATAGAAGAAATATATTAAAGCTTTAAAATAAATGATTTAAAAATAGCACCAAAGCTTTAAAAACAGCATAAAAAGTAAAATACATAAGGTAAGAGATACATTTAATGGAGTAAGTAAAATCAATTGTTTATTCGAAAGCCTGTGCAAATCAGAATATTTTAAGTCCTGATTTGAAAGAAGTGAGTGTGTCAGCAGTCTTCAGGTGTTCAGGAAGTTTGTTCCGCAGGTGAGGAGCATAGGAACTAAAAGCTGCTTCACCTTGTTTGTTTATGACCCTGGGAACACTGAGCAAACATCTTCCTTCGGACTTCAGAGGTCTCGATGTTTTATATTCTACAAATAAATCTGAGATGTATTTTGGCCCGAGACCATTTAAGTCGACCCTTTGACACACAGGCAGCCAGTGCAGGGATTTTAACACAGGTGTAATGTGCTCCACCCTCTTTGTGTTGGTGAGAACTCTGGCTGCAGCATTCTGGATGAGCTGCAGTCATGTGACAGGTTTTTTACTGAGGCCTGTAAACACACCGTTACAATAATCCAACCTACTGAAAATAAATGCATGAACAACTTTCTCAGAATCTTATTGGGTCAGAAATCTTTTGATTCTTGCAATATTATTCAGATGATAATAGGCTGATTTTGTTATTGTCTTAATGTGGCTGTTGAATATCCGGTCTGAGTCCAGAATTGCACCCAGATTTCTGGCCTGCTTTGATGTCCTGAGTGACATCGAGTCAAGATGAGCACTGACCATTAACCTTTCTTCTTTGAGGCTAAAAACAATAACTTCAGTTTTCTCAGGGTTGAGTTGTAAAAGGCACCAAAGAATGTCTCTTTTGGTCACAAAAGTTGGAGAATTCTGTTGTATTCAGTTCCTGTGGAGAGGAGTCGGCCTGGTAAAATAATGCCATAATAACCATTGACTTTAAAGATATTCTTTGTTGTGGCACAGAGTATACGTGATGAATTTATCTATATTTTCACAAAACCAAACAATTAATACCCAACATTACCACAATCTCAACATAAAACCAATTTTAATTAACCTTGTGGTGCAAAATACAGTCAAATGTCCAAAAAAAAAAAAAAATTGTATAGCTGTTGCATTATGCATGTTTTACAAATACACCCTGCTGGCATGGTTATGATCTTTCATGGCAGCATCACTGATATTTCATCTGGAATCATAAAAAAAATCTTATAAAAAAATAATTGTTTCCTTTGAAATTTTTACAATTTGCTTGTTAGTTGGGTTGGATAGATTGGAGCCTGTTGCCAGCCAGTTTTGGCTCACATGCTTTATGTTTGGTACCCCTGATCTAGAGTCTCCAATTAACTTCAGATGCATGTTTTTAGACTCTAGGAGGAAACTGATGTGTCAGGAAAAAAAAGAAGAATTGACTGGTATTTCTGCATGCATGGCTTACAATTGTCTTACCCTCTATACACACACACAGATACACACACAGACGTCAGATGCAGGCTGATATTCCTTTCAAGTGTTTGTGTTTATTGACGCAGAGTCATTGTCATCCACACTTTGATCTCCTCCAAAGTGTTGCTGTGGCCCCAATGCACGAATCACATCCGTCGTCATGGTAATAAATTTTTCTAAATGTAATGAAAAAGTACATTTATACACTTTGCAATTTCTTTGCGTAAATATTTTCCATATATGGGGTGATACATTTCAGTTGAGACTCAAGGCACTTCAACACTTCTGAAATACTGATTAGGATTAATTTCCGATGTGCAAACAAGAATACAGGATTAATCAACACAGAAAAACTGGCCACATGTGGCCATTGTCGAACATTTCAAAAACACTCGTTTGGCTTATGTGTATGTACCTTCTTACTCCTAACCATCACCTGAAGCTAATGTGTACTTCATATTTTCTGATACACACCTTTGTCAACCTTGTTTCTCCTGTTTCATTCATATTTATCTAAAAGGCAGGGCTGATCTGGCCAACACCTTTGTCCTGGAATGATTACTAGAGAAAGAATCAAGCTACGATAAACTGCAAGCAAAAAGAGTGGACCTCACACCTACATTCAGTCGCGTCAATATTTGATTTCTTTTTTTTCAATTTCTGGCTGCGATTTTAAATAGCATGGTCAAACACATACAATAGCTCTGAGTGAATCTGATCACACGTCGTAGTGTTGAGTATGTTAGCTACAGCAGGAGTAAGTGGGAGCCGTGCTTTGACTTAAATCGAATTATTTAGCTACATGCTGGACGATACTGTTTGCTTTTTACCGAGCAGAGGAAATCCATTCTGAGGTGCTCGTGTCGCACACAGGAGCTGTTGTACCAGGTCAAATAAACAGAAAAATCAAATCATGGATGAGCAACTCAAGGGTTTGACCACAAATCTATCAAGAGTTCATTCTGTACCTCGAAGGCTGTGCAAGTTTTTTTTTTTTGAAACACATAAATATTTTGTAAACAATAAACCCATTTTTCAGGCCGTACAAGATTTTGAAAATGGTGATGCATGTGACTGACACAGCGCAAGGAACTTTTAGAAGCAGGAGATGCTGCCAAAGGACATATAACAAAGTCTACCATGTGTTTTTGTTTAATCACTGTGTATTACTGTCATTTATATATCGCTCCCCATAATCCTGTGCTCAGTGAGGATTGTCAAGCAAGTTGAAAAACACAAGATGATTAAGATGATTACATGGCCTGTTCTGAAAAATGTGATTATTTGCTTAAAAAAAAAAAAATGTGGGCGAGATGTCGATGAACACAAAAACTGCACATTTTGTTGTTAGTGACCAATCAAAATCATAAAAGCTTCAGTGCAAAATCACAGGTATAACAACAGGCGTTAGGAGCAAGATGAGGGGTCATCCTCCAACACTAAACTCTGACTTAACGCATTCAGACCCAAAGTAGCCACTGATGATGCTGTCCAATGTTTGGGTGCATCATCCTTTACATGCCATGTGATTTAACCCAATGTATCACCCTGGACTGAGTTCATGTATTCTGAGTTCATGTCAGCTTTGTGACAGCACGAAGCTGTGTGCATGTCTTTTCCAGGTTTTAAAGGGTCATTTCTTCCAAATCACAAATGTTTCTTCACCACGTGACCATGTGGTTTTGGTGTTTAAGCTGTACCTTATGTGAAATTATCACCTGCAAATAACATTTTTACATGTTTTCAAGTGAAAACGGCAAACTTCTAAGTCTTTACTTTTGTGCCTCTCTCCTGCAGCACCCCTTATAAAGTTGTCGGATACGTCTGAAATTAGCTGATCACGATTTAAACAAAAGAAGTTTTGTTTTAATCAGAACACAAGTAAATCACAGAGCTCAATGGACCCCCCCGATCCAGAGTAACCGGGCCAAGATCTTTGTTATTATCACAGGATTTCAAGCTATAAAATAATAGATAGGACTGGCTTGCATTACAGGTGGCAGTTTAAAATCAGCTGTCAAATGTTAAATGTGTTTGCTTGACAAACATGGGTTTATTGAGTATGACCAATTGACCAGCCAAAAGAGGCCATTGCCATGTTATTAGGAATGAAGGAACGATGATAGGTAAAGATCCTGTGTGGCATCTGGGTATTTCTACACAAATCATTACATTACTTAGGAACTGGGATCCATCTGATCCACTGCTTACAGTGATGAGTCATTGTCGTGATTCTTTACAAAGAATTTGTGTGTAGTTGTTAAGTGTATTCTGGTAACTTCCAACGAAATGACTTGGGGCAACAGTATACACTTACTAAAATGTTGCCCTTGTCACTTGTTGTGTTTCATTACAAAAACAAGCAACAGTGCCAACTGGTTGCCCAACAAGAAACTTTTACGAAAGAAAAAACAATGCTTCTCAATTTAATGTCCTTAGACTTTCTTTCTGTCAAACCCACTTTAACTTTTTCAGCTGTTCTAGGAACTTTGTGCCTTCATCTTTACCTTTTGATGTTTGTTGATAGGTCAGGACAGACCTGGGAACATAAAGCCCCTTGGATCTGTTTGATTTCCAGGTGTCACTGAGAAATTATAAATCAAATGAAAGTGAGTGTTCATGAAACATGTCATTTTTGCAAGATATCATTGGCTTTATTACATTTAAAAGGTTTTTGTTTTTTTTTCATTATACTGACCATTGATTTATTGCTAGTTGCTGCATAGTGCCTGACACCTTAGCTGGCAGGACAACCTGGTTTGATGGTTATCACAATAACCAACAGTAACTCATGAAAATTGTGACACAAAAAGATATCATCAAGAGACAATTTTCTTATTGAGAAAAACTGAAGTCAAGTTAGAGATAAGAAAAAAAAAGTATTGTGGAAAATTTGTGCGAGCTACGGGGAGACACTGAAGAGGGGTTTAAGAGGCATGGACTGCTAATGTAAATAATCTCCTGACCATTGCAAAGATCAGAAGATAAAATTGTATCTTGCAGCAAGAAACCTTTTTTTTTTTTCTTTTGTGATTTGTGTAAAATTACCTTTTGAACACAGGTGTAACAAACTTTTTGTGCAACCCAGAGCTGAGCTCGGTTTTGTACAGTTAAAATAATGGATTGTGATGAATGGCATTAACCATCGAATCATCCTGCTAACATATGTGCTTCAAAATTATATGTTGCACAAAGACACAAGTGTATTCAGACAAAGACAAACATGGGGCAGGACATGCAGGTGATTGCACCGTTTAACTGACAACAGCTGGTTTGAGGAGGAGAGCCCTAGAAGGGACAACTACCCAGGACAAAGGATCATGTCGCCTGCTTCCCACCTCTGCGGACAGGTTCAGCACTTCCCCCTCATCCCCTTCCTCCTCCTCCTCTTCGTCCTCTGGCTCTTTTCCCATAACCCGCCCCAGACCTCCCAGAGCTCCCAGCCCCAACATAGACGCAGCGGAGAAGCCAAAATGTAGCAGTGGGGAGTCTGAAAGGCCAAGTGGCCCTATGCTGCCACCCCCAGCCCCCATGGAGAAGAGCGGCGCGCCGTGGTGGCCCAGGGCTCTGGCGTGGCAGAAAGC